>JAIPUU010000173.1:0-17075 GCA_020466095.1 Chlorops oryzae
ATAAAAGCATTGAAGCAAGCACAAGATTATGTTAAGGGCTCTTTTTCTAACTCTATAAGAATGATTACTATAGCTAATGAAGCTATTTGTGTAGGATTAAATTTTGACATGGTTCATCACGAAAATGTTAAAATTGATGTAGAAAATTTTCTTAGTCGAGAAGGTAATTCTGTAATAGAAAAGTTACTTGGCACTGAAGCAGCGAATGCTGAGGTGATAAGAACACAGCTAGAGTATCTTTACTATGGAATTGTTTGGAGCAATGGTGGAAGTGATAATATTAATTATGTCAGCAGAATGATCTTAGGTCAGCTAGTACTTATTTCTAATATTATTAAGCGTGAAAAGTTAGGTAAACATATTTTTATTTATGATCAAAATGATAAAATGGTTACTGGATCACAGAAACGCCCAGAAGCAGCAAAAGAAAGTATTGAGGATTGTGTTACAACTATAGTGCTAACTTTAGGTAAGAAGGTGCTTATACTCAACATAAATGAAAAAAATGAATTTGCATTGAGAGTGCCAGATAATAAAGGAATTCCTATTGAAAATATTAGGGGAATTCAAAACGTCAATGACATAAAGATACAAGAAATAACCTGTAACTTATACAGTACACCTAGTAATAAGAATCCATTTGATCAGTACTGTAATAAGAATAAGGGAATTACAGTAAATACGTATGACTCATTGGACAAATACAAAAGAGGTAAAGAAATTTTACAAGGTAATTTTACTCGAATTGTGGAAAATAAAAAATTTAAAGCAGCTTTGAGCAAAGCTATAGAATCTGGTAAATATGATGATTACAAAAAACTATTTGAAGAAATTTCTCATATACTACATCCTTTCAAATCATTAATAAGCAATGAGGCTACATTTCAAGCTGTATTGCATGGTTTATTTAGTAGCTACGGAGAAGATAATATAAAAGTTATTACTGAATTTCAAATAGGTGGTGGAGAGAAGTTGGATGTTATGTTGGTTATAAATGCTACTGATCAAAAAAAAGAATACCCCCCAGTTGGAATAGAGCTAAAATTTGCTAAGAAAGGAGAATTGGATAAAAAAGAAAAAGATGCTAAGGACCAGTTGAAAAGATATAAAGAAGGTGAAGCGTATAAGGTAATTACTGATGCTGGCAAAGTGAAACTGATATATGCTGTTTTTAATAAAGGTGCAACAGATGAAGTTTCCCTTATAAAAATTGGTAATGAGTTTGTAGAGGTAGATGTAAGACATAGCTCTGTGGTTGCTTTTGGTCAACAGCCAGGTAGTCTCCAACAACCTTATGTTCAACAAGCAGTTCTATCTCGAGCAGTTAATCAGTGATCTAGTCTTAAGAAATAGTCATCTTAAGTAGGTTATGCTGTCGAGAAGTTTTGTGACAAAGTTATAGAAGGAAAACAAAATGATCCTGATACGAGTACATGGAGTGCTGTTAAAAGTTCGTTTTCTGATACATTTATTACTAAGCATAATATGAATTACATTTATAGTAATCAATCTCCAGTGAATTCCTTAGATAGCTAAGAGCTAAAAGTATGTATTGTGTAAATAGTTACCAAGGCTGGAAGGTTTTGAACTTTTTTTCACAACACTGATGTTCTTGCTAAAATATTTTTGAAAAAGTTAGTTGACTTATAAATAATTCTCTACTAATACTGGCATATGTTTGTTTATTCTGCTGAAGTGGCTCCGCAGGTTACTGTATAAGCTTCAGCAGTTTCCGTACTCCTTTAAAGTATAATTCATCATGCTCTTATAGTAGTGATATCAAGTATAGGTCTTAACCATGTTGATTTATAGTAAAATTAGCCCAAATTTGCAGTCATAAGCAACTTTTAACCTCTCTATATACTCCATTGTTACTCACCATAAAAACTTAACAAAAGCTTAACGACATAAGTAGTAAAAAGATTATGGTTATTGACTTAATGTTACATATCGCATACAATATATCATGTATCTTAGCTTAGAGGGATAAGTATGGGTGAGTCTACTGGGATAGTAAAATCTATTATCAATCTACTAAAACCAGAATCCAAACCAGAACCATCTGATTTTGAATATGAATCAATTATAGAACATCTATTATCTAAAGAGCATTTATTAAATGAGCTGATGAATGATATGTGGTACTCAGGAGACTTACCATCAGTCAGAAACTATAATGAACCATTATCTTTGATAGATAGCAAACTTGGATTAAGTGAACAAATTTGTGTTTGGTTTGCTCTAGATCATGACCTTACACCAAGTCAAAAAAATTTAAACAAAAAGTTACTTAGTGCTCTAAAATGTTTAGCTTCTAACTGTGGTTCATTTGATAATACTGAGCCCCTTGAAGAATTTTTATATGATAATAGAAACAATAAAGATTTAAAAGTAATTCTTAACCTAAGAAGAGGAGAATCTCAATCAACAGTATTGCATGCAATTGCAGGAGCAAATATTGGTGGATTTCGTCGCATAGGAAATCAGGCTATAGATTTACTCTTAGAAGCAGGCGCAGATCCTAACATACAAGATAATAAAGGAAAAACACCATTATGCCTTGCTGCTGCCAAAGGTCATTACGATAATACAAACTCTCTCCTCTCAAAAGGAGCTAACCCTAATATAACAAGTAGAAAGGGTAAAACTCCACAACAAATAGCAACTAATAAACTCTGCTATAATATAGAAGAATTATTTTTAACTGATAAACAGAAAAAGATGAATAAGGAATTGTATGACTTACTTGCACTAGATTCAGACTGCACTAAAAATTTAAAGGAGTTTTTAAGTAAGCATAAAAGAGACTCAGACCTAAAAGTGGTGCTAAATATTCGGCACGGAATGGGTGAGTCAAAAGTGTTCTCATATGTTGAACGTTTTGCTTGGGACAATGAAGATCTTGCTCAAGAGTTAAGAAAAATATTTCTAGAAGCAGGAGCATTAGATTATGATAAAAATATTATTTATCGTCAGCAAAAGAAAGGACAGGTCAGCAAATTACTCGTTAATTTAACCTCAAATCAAAAGGAGAAGTTAAATAAGTTTTCTGATAAGGTGTTTCAAGCTCAAAATATGGCTGAACTTGAAGAGATTGTAAACGATGCTATAAAGTCCGGTGTACGATTAAACTATTCTCTTTCACAAGATTTCTTTTCAGGTAATAAATACACTTTTACCGATTATGTGATGAAAAAAATCAGTGAGTTGGAAAAAAATCCTAAAGTTGCTAGTAATATAATATGTCAATTAGTATCAAAAGGGGCAGTGTTTGGTAATACAGTTGATGCTAACACACTGACACCAGAATTTAAAGAGCATAAAACTAACCTAAAAAAAGCTTATATAGATTATGTTAGCAATTCTCATAAGTTTATTGAAATCGCAAAAAGTGCAACCAATAGCGAGCTAAAAGATGTAAGAGTAGACAACTCCGTTTTTTACTTAGAATATTCTAAAGATAGTAAAATAGACATTATAAAGATAACAGATGGGGTAAGGGATTTAGGTCTAACAGATGGGGATGTAAAGTGTGGAAGAAATATAGTAAAGATCGGTAGAAGTGAAGTAGAAATTAAAACTGAAAATGGCATAAGGAATTATACAGATCTTACAGAAGGCAGCAGTATAGTATTAACTTTCTATACTAGTTTGGGAGAATTAGAAGTTAGATTATGCCCTCATGAAGAAAATAAAAATTGGATAAAAGTAGAGGTGAGTGATGAAGATCTACTGGAGGACATAGAAAGTTATAATGAAGAAATAGGACAAAATTGCTTATTGGGAGGTTTATCAGTTATTGAAGCTATAAACCGAGGTTTTTTTGTTAGATCTGGTGGATTAATGCGTCCTGAAGTAATAAGCGAGTCTAACAACAAATGGACAGAACGTGAAGAGTTAAGAAGGACTTCTGATCCTAGGAGAGAAGTTTCTAGGTAGATTAATTTGCTAAAAAAGTTGAAGATTATTAGGGAGTGTTAAATAAACTGTGTCAAACCACATTTTAATTCAACTCAATTTTCAATCTATCAGGAAAGAAAATGTCGAGCTGGGACATAGTTAATACGTACAGCACTTTTCTTCCACCTTTTTTATAGCACAATATACCAGCTTGTACAAAGCATTTATACTGGTAAATGAGCCCTTGGTCTTGCCTAATTTGTCTATGCAACCCCTCAATTGGATTAGTGGTGTAAATTACTCTCCTCATTGGATCAGAATACTTGAAATAACTAGACAAATTTTCCCAGTTACTCTGCCACGATTTTATAACCGTAGGGCCCATTTTTCATCCAGTTCTAGTAGATAATTCTCAGCAATTTCCTTGCTTGGTGCTTGATATACCCTCTTCAAATCACTTAAAAAGCTCTTTGTATCTTTGCTAGCCACATACTTCAATGAATTGCGTATCTGATGCACTATACATTTCTGTATTAGGAAAGACGCTGTTTATAGCTGTAGGAAAACTTTTTAACACAGGCTATTAGAATATCTTCTACACCTCTTTCCTTGAGGTCGTTTAGCACACCTAACCAGAACTTCGCTTTCAGCCAAATAGAAGCCTAATACCTCTTTTCTGCCATTCTGATCTATGCCCAATATATTATACATGCACTTGCTTACACATCGTCCGTCCTCTTTTACTTTAAAGAACCATAAAAACTATCGGATAAACTGCCTGTAAAGGACGACTGCGCCATTCGTTAATCACTGGCAATAATTTATCAGTAATACTGGATATTTCAGCAACCGATACCTTATTGTCATAAATTTCTTCGACGTGTGACATTATGTCTCTATATCCCATACCGCTGGCAAACATGCTCAAGATCTTTGTTTCAAGTTCAGAATGCAGGCTTGTTTGTCTTTTTTTGACTATTTGTGGCTCAAAACTTCCTTCTCTATCTCTTGGTGTTAGCAGCTCGAATACTTGTTCGTAAAGTCTTTGAGTTTTTGCCGTTTCTGCGATTGTTTTCTTCGTTCCTATTATTTGATAGATGGCTCTCCATTTCACCTTCTAAACTTGCCTCTAGCAGCTTCTTTATCAATGGTACCATCTCTTCCGGTAAGTGGCCTACCTTCTCGTATAGATGACAGGATATTTGACTCTAACTCTTGATAATTTACTAACCCAACATAGTTATTTGCTATTTTTTCACTCATGTGTAAAACCTCCGTTTTTATATTAACTAAAATACATCATTTCTTGGTTTGACACAGTTTGTTTAACACTCCCGATTATTATTTAAATACAAACTACTATAATTTATAGATTAAGGAAATTGTACCAATGTCTTCTAAGAATACTCTTTTATATTGTTTTTAAGCTGGCTACAAAATGAGGATATGGAACATACAATTGGCTGAGCTGCCTTTTATACTCCAGGTTTACTATTAAAATATGCAGCTAAAATTGGATACATTTTCTATCACTGTTGTGTCCGATATGCTAAAATCTTCATCACTTATATTGATATTTTTACATAATTGATTTTGTAACATTTATTTGCTCTTCTATATCAATTTCAACATCTTTTTGTGTGGCCCTTTGTAGTAGCTCCTTTTGCAATAACCTTTTTTAATTTTCTGGTACATACTTTTTTCGATGTTTTTTCATATTGTTGTTTTTATAAACGTTACGACGCTGAGCCGTAAAATTTCTCCAATTGCTCACTCCACAGCATCGGTATTTCTCTCAAATCAACTAATTTCAAATCTCTTGGCTGTCTCCCATTTACTATGTCTTCTTTAATCTTTGGTGCTAAATAGTTCAACCTCAAAATTTGCTGTATACGTCTTGTACCTATATTAATTTTGGCACTCAGCTCCTTCACACTTTCGTATTTTCCCTCTTCTAGTTGCCGTTTCCACAAATGAGCTCTTACCACTGCTTTCAGTAGTACATTATTTGTTTTTCCTTCTGGCTCTACTACTGTACATTTGTTTCCTTTCTTTTTTATTGGTATAAATTCCACCTTATCCTCTGAACTCACTTCTATTCCATCTTCTTTTACCATTACTCCCTTTATTAATTTTTTCATTGCTTCTTTCTGTTCTCTGAAGCTTAAATTTTCTCCATCCCCATATAAGCATTCGGCTCTTTTCATCACTTCTTTTTCCACCTCTCCCGCTACTATAGTTCTGTTTATTGATTCACAACCTTTTCCCCTTAAATGGTTATTGCACACGTAATATCGGTACCTTTTATTTTCTTTTTTTGCATACGTTAGTGTCATATTTACACCACAGCTCTTGCACTTAATTATTCCCTTTAGCAACGCTTCCTCGTATTTCGCCTTTCTATATGGTTGATTCTTTATCAATTCTTGTGCTTTTTGCCATTTTTCCTCTTCTATTATCGCATCGTGCTTTCCCTCATACTCTTTCTCATAATGTCTGATTTTTCCCACATATATTGGATTTGTTACTATTCTCCTTACTGTCGCTTTTTTAAAGATATCTGATTTTGTTCTATAACCTTCTCTGTTTAACTCCCTTGCCAATTCTGCCATTGATCTCAGCTCCATATACCTCTCAAATATATGTTTCACCGTCTTTGCTTCTTTCTCATTTATTATTAATTCTTTATCTTTTACATCATATCCAAGCGGCAAAGTTCCTCCCATCCATAAACCTTGTTCCTTTGATGTTGCTATTTTATTTTTTACCCTTTCTACTATCATTTCTCTTTCTAGTTGTGCTGCTCCTGATAACACCGTTTGTACGAACTTTCCCATTGGCGTATTATTGTCAAATATCTGCGTTACTGCTATAAAATTTACTCTATGCCTTCTAAAAAATGATGTCACTTCTATACTATCTTTTGTTTCTCTTGAGAGCCTATCGAGCGTATATACCACTACACAGTCTATCTCTCCTCCTTTGACATCTTCAAATAATTCCTTTATCGCTGGTCTTTCTAAGTTCTTTCCTGAGAAACCTCCATCATCGTACCTTTTGGCCAATGCTACCCAGCCTTCTCTGCTCTTTATGTACTTTTCACATGCTACTCGCTGCGCATCAAGACTATTAAACTTTTGTTCTAGACCATCTTCATTTGATTTTCTTGTATATATCGCGCATCTCATCTCTTTCAGCATTCTTTCTCCTTATCTCTCATTCCAAATAGAAGCGGCCCATTGTAACTCATTCCCATTATTTTTCCGGCTACTGCTGATAATGACGTATAAAACTCTTCTCTGTAGATTAAACCCTTATCTGTTACCATTACCGCATGCGTTTCTTCCCCTCTCTCTAATATTAGCTCTGTCCCTTCTACTGGTAATTTATCGCTACTTATTCTTTTTCCCTTCTCTAGCCGATCTGCCAGATACTCTAGTCTTTTTGTCCCCTTTCTTGACATTTCTCCATACGCTTCCTCCTGCATTCTATATGCTAGTCTCAGTATCAGATATTTCTTTGAATGTTTAGGTGCCTCTTCCCCAAATACCTTCTTCCACATTTTTCTCAGCTCACCCAAAGGTTTTCTCTCTAAATTCATTACTTTCTTTTCTATTTCTTTCTCCATATTTTTAGCCCTTCATAAATAGCTTTTCAATTCTGTCTATTTCTTTCTTCAATATTTCAGTGATCTCTTTACTGTTTTTCGCATAATCCATTGCTGTCATTCCAAATTTATCCGCTTGTTCTATTTCTCCTCCAGCCTTCACTAATTCTTTCACTATCTCTTTTTCGCCTATCATGCATGCAAGGTGCAGCGGTGTGCATTTATTTCCATATTCTTCCGCATTTACATTCCCTCCTGATTTTATCAATTCTCTCACGATTTCTAGGCGTTTCTCCGTTACCGCTAGGTGCAGTGCTGTGTATCCTTTCACATCTGCTGCATTCACATTCACTCCTTTTTCAACTAACAACTTCACTGTTTTTGCGTCTACTGCATAATGCAGAGCTGTTCTTTCCTTCTTGTCTCTTTCATAAATATTTTCATATGAGTTCTCTAATAATTCTTTTGCTGACTTATTAAATTTGCCAAACTTTAACATAATTTACCTCACCTTTTCTTTGACCTTTTTTTTAAGCTTTCCTTCTCACCACCTCATCTATCATTTCGTTTACTTGGCTCATTATCTCGCTTGCTAAATTTTTACATTCTTCCTTTATTAGTGACTTATCTTTCTTCCTTATTTCTCCTATCTCTATTATTTTTAGCTCTGGTAAATAACTCCCATTCAACATGTCTGCTATTTCTCCCACTAGCCTCTCTATTCCATAGCATGTCAGTTCTCTACTTTTTGTTACTCCACCTTTTTCTCTCAGAAATTTGCTCGCCTTTTCACTCTCTTTGCTATCACATAGACGATACTTTTCACTTTCCCAAATGTAATACATTGGTGTTGCACCATATTTATTCAGTTGATTAACCTCAGCTCCTGCTTTTACTAGCTCTTTTATTATTTCAACTCCTCCTATTTTGCATGCAGAGTGGAGTGGCGTACATCCAGTGACATATTGAGTGGCATTTACTTCTGCTCCTTCCCTTAGTAGCACTTTTACATTTTCTAAACTTTTTGCGAATACTGCACAGTGCAGAGGTGTATAACCATTTTTGTCTCTTGCATTAACCTCTGCTCCTTTTTTTATTAATAATCTCACTGTTTTGTAATCGGAGATTTCTACTGCTTGGTGCAAGATCGTCTCTCCTTCTTCATTTTTTTTATTAATGTTTTTAAACCCGTTATTTGATACTTCTTTAAAAAACTTACTCTTGCTAAACTTCATACTTACCTCACAAAATTAGCTTTTCCAGCGCCAGATAAATTTCTTATGTTTACCTGCTGCTATTCAAGTCATGTCCGTTTTAGCATGAGAAAGCAAGTCCTTTTCTTTTTATTTCATACACTTTTACCTATTATTAATATAATATATGAGGATCTAAATATAAGTACTTAACTTATTAGACATATTACTTGACTATTTTTCCAACTTCTGTGCAAATGTCTATGTTCGTGCCACTTCAGTACTCCTGGGTAAAATACTAAAATGTAATTTTCTAATTCGTGTATTGAGTCTTTTTGCTCTGAATCCAAATCATTTTTATAGTAAACGTTGTGTTCTGCCAAACCATATTTTGTAATCTTCTGATCTGTATAGTTTTCTATTTTGTAGTGGTGAGTAACGCTAAACCTTTCTAAAATTGGCTTGTGTTTTAAATTCCAACGTTGCCCTGAAAGTTTATCGTTTCCCAATACAAATTTATTTCCTTCTTCTTCTATTCTACCAACTGGAAAACAGCTATTTATTTCTCCTAATTTCCAGCTATCTGACAGTACAATCTGCGCTTTTGCAAATTTAATCGATGGTAATAAGCTTTGAGTTAGAGGATACAGGGCTTTTAAGTTATACCACTGATGACTTCTTTCATAAATGCCTTTGTAATCCTTTGTGTGAGGCTCTGTTTCCCCAAGCACTGCTACATTCAACCGATATATGTCATTACTAAATGCTTGTTCATAATGCTCTCTTAAATAGTTGTCTACAATCTCTACTAACGGACCTCTAGAACTGAAAAAATTTATTCTTCCAAACGATAACACTGGCCCATTTTTTTCAACTTTTATACCAGAGTAGTCTGATAACAAACTTCCAAATAAACTTTCATCTAAAATAAACCTATCAACGTTATAGTGATCATTGAAAATCCTCATTAGCCGCGATCTTGCTGGTAACGATAGTTTTGCAAGTTCTACTACTGCATCCACAAAAAAGTTATTTGGAACATCCCTTATCCCTATCTGCAGTTCAAAAAAATGTTTTCCAGGTGGCTCCTCAATGATTGTAATATCTTCTATATTTGCCCACTTTAGTGCTATTTTGAGTGATTCTGGGGTTCCTCTTAAACGCCGAAATTCTACCCCTTCTTTTATCGCTCTTCTTTTGTCTTTTGCCCAGCGTAGAATTTCTTCTAGGCCATATTCTTCGATTAACCAAGGTAATATTCTTTCTTCTAATCTAAATTTAAACCCTCTTATCCTGATTGGATCAACCCTATAATCTGTTGCATCTACTAGCGCTTTTTCTTGTTTTGTTGCATTTGGTGGCAGTAACATTAATTCAACTCAATCTTTAAATTTCTTAAGGCAGCACACTCATTCCCCAATACTACAACATCCTCTTTTGGCTCGATTAATTCTACGTTTTCTACACCATCTACAAATAAATTGGCTATTATCCATGATCTTGTAACATTCCATCCCAGCCTTCTATTTGCTTCAAACTTCTCAATAAACTGCTTCTTGATTTCCTCCTTCGATATTACAGGACTTATGCTCATTCTGCTGTGAATATCTATTTCCGTAATATTGCAACCAATTACTGTTATCGTATCTGTTAAAACCCTTATATCATCTCTAGTAACCTGCTTTTTTACAATTTCTAGTAGCTCTTCTGACACTATGCCAGTTGTGGATAATTGTGTTGATAAGATTGAAATTTGTACTTTCCCTGGTATAGTTGATTCCACTAGTGCATCTTTTACTCTACTATCTGCTGACAGTGCATGATATCGATAGTGTTCTTTGCTTCCACACGTGCTTGAGCCCACTATTTTTGCTTTTACCCTCTTTCTAAATCTTTCGTCCTCTTCTTCTTTTTGTCTTTCCACTCCATAAAACTCAGCCAAATTATCAAGATCTTCTCCCGTTGCAAATTTCAGTAAATTACCCTTTACAGCTTCGTTTATCCTTTGTCTGAGTAAAAGTTCTCGCCATGCTGCTACCTCCAGAATCTTTATCGCTGGATCACTTTCAACTAATGCTGTAAAACTTGCGTCACGCTTCACCAATTCTTCCCTCATCCGAGACAGAATTTCTTCGAAGTTCAGTGGCTCAATAATGTTAGGCTGCTCCATCTTTATACCACAACTCCATCAAAGCGAATATTTTTTCCACTTGGTAAGTACAATCCTTCTAGGTCAAACGTTACTTTTCCTTCTTTCACTTCTGTTATTTTTACTTTTTCTAACTTAAATCTTTTTTCCCATTTTTCCAGTGCTTCTGCTGTTGCTGCATAGATTTCCAAAGTTAAATCTCTATTTATTGGCTTATCTACTAATTCAAATAATCTTGACCCATAATCTCTCCTCATTACTCTGCTATTAATAGGGGTAGTTAAAATATCTACGACAGATTGCTTTAAGTGCTCTATTCCTTCCAATTCCTTTCCCGTGCTAGCATTCATGCCTCTCATTCTGCAAATACATTTTTGCTAACACCTATCACTTTAAAACTACACGATACCAAGTCTCCTGTTCTTGTTACTCCCATACCGTTCACAAATACGCTGTTTGACCCTTGCGTTAGTGTCTCCCCTATAGTCAAGATATCACCCCTACGACACACAGATCTACTATTTACAAATACGTCTTCACTTCCACTCATACAAACATGAACCGGTATTCCTGTACAATTATCCCCTACACAAACGATTGCTTTACCCATATGCTAGTTTAGATCTATTCTCCTTCCCTTAAGTTTTATTCTTTCTTTTGTCATTTCTATACTCGATTCTCCAGCTTTCAGTGTTATTTTATCTACTACTTCAATCTCTAAATGATGTTTATCTTTATCGTATGACAACTTTGTTCCATCTTGAAATGTTAAGCTACTCACCTCTTTTTTATTCTCTGATGCAGGGTATTTTTCCTGGTATATCCCTCCTAACACCACTCCTAACGATAATTCGCCAAGAGGAGAAAATATCATAACCTGTTCACCGATATCTGGTGGAGACCAATCTCTATCTTTTCCTGCTTTGCTCGTTATCCATGGTAAATAATCTGTTAAAAATTCTCCTATTTTAACTCTTACTTTTGCTTTTTCATAATCTATTTCTTTTACAACTCCTATACGAACAATGTTGGCCATTTTCCTCTGTAGTTCCGAAATTGCAAAATTATTTTCTAACATTTATTTCACCGATTTCTATTTTGTGTGGCATAAATTTTCCTTCTTTCCAAATAGATCGCCCTACGTGTATTGTATGCACCCACTCAATCAACCACACTAAATACGCATCTAACTCTGGCCTAAATCCGTCAACTTCTGCAGAGATAAATTCTCCTGGTGAAACATTTTTCACATTCCAAGTATTTTTATTTACTACTCTTGCTACTTCTGTTGCTAATGACCTGACAACTAACGAGGAATCCTCGACTGTTCCATCAACTACAATCCTTGCTTCAAACCTGGCTTTCAAGGCTAATTCTTCTGTTCCAGGATCATGTCCTTTTTCAAAGCTGCTAAGTTCCACAAATACTGCCGGTGCTACTAATTCTTTTCTTATTGCTGGATAAATTTCACATGTCTGTATTGCTGATATTTCTTCCTTTAACTTAGTGCAAATTTCTTGATGTAAATCTTTCCAGAACTTTGTCATGCATATAATTTAACTCATGTAATGTATAAAATATTTTTCAAATACCTTTTCAACTTCATAATTAACAAGATTCCCTATTATCCTTGAAGCCTCAGGTTCTAGTGGCAACTTAACTTCCTTTATTGGCAATGCTGCCCTTCCTTCACGTTTAAACATACCGCTATTTCCTTTTGGCATAACTGCTGCAAATCCTCCTATAAACTCATGCTTTCCTACTTTCGATCCTCTTCTTGTTTTTTGTATTTTGCCAATTGTCGATGCTCTAATGTCATAGAGATTTGCTCTAATTGACACTTCTAATCTGCTAGTTTTCGCCTTAAAAATTCTTAATCTCTTTCTTATCAAACTTAATTTTATCTGCTTTTCCTCACTGATTTCCTTAGCTGCTTGCGCTTTTAACCATAGTGCCGTTTTGTTTAATGCCTTTACCGTTGCTAATTCTACTTTTCTTCTTTTAGCATTTACATTTTCTATTACCTCAACTTCTATATGAACAGACATTTTACACCCCAGACGCTTTTATTTTCCACGTTATTCCAGACTTGTCTCTAAGTGGCGGTGAGTGTACTTTATATCTTCGATCACCTATAACAAAAACATCTCCTACTATTGGCCTTAACACATCAAACGCACTTACTTCTAACGCTAAAGTTTCTTCCACAAATTGTCCTTCACCAATCTCGTATAATTTATCTGGCTGTTGCTTTAATACTTGTACCATGTATGACTTATCCTTTGATTTATACAAAGCCACTTCTCCTAAATGGGCAAAACAATCTTCTAATAATCGCTTAATATTCTCTTGCATATTTCTTTTTGATATACTAACCTTTACATGCTAAGAAAGCGCATACCGGTAGAGTCGTTCTGTGCCTCACCAACTTGTAATTACTCTACCAGTATGTTATGCTATAGCGACTTTTACTAATACCCCTGGTCTATGGCACATTGGCAGAGGATTTGACTGCGTATGTAAATCAGTCCCTCTATCAAACCTCCTTGGTTCTTGCTTTGCATATAGTGGCTGTCCAAGAGTATTTACTGTTTCATTAAAATCTGCTGGTGCAAAATATGTCGTAAATGTGCTTGCTGTTCCTACTGGAAAACAGTGCCCTGTATCTTTCTCAATAAATCTTCTCACGGTTCCTTCAGGGTCAGTTGCTTGCCCTCTATACTCCTCAAATGTTATGCCACAGAACGTAAATCCTGATCTCATATCGTTTCTTAGCGCTGCTCCTTCTTGCCATCTTTCATATGCTTCTTTCACTTTACTATGCGAAGTTAATGCATCAAAAAATTCAGGGCTTACCAAGGCATGTACTCCTGTCATATATTCACCACTTAGATTATCTTCTATATGCCGGAGTACTTCCATACACTTACGCTTTACATCAGTTGTTGCAGTTCCTAGTGCAAAATTTACTACTTTTGGTGTTATTTCAAATTCGTTGTACAGATTTAATAATTCTGACCCATCAGCATCTAAAATTATTCCTTTTAGCGCTCCCATTCGCAAATGCTCTAATGTTATTGCATGTTTGTTTCTCATTAGCTGCAAATGATCAGTTATTACATCTGCAAGCGCTTTAAGTTCACTCTCTGATCCAAATGCCCTTATTCCTTGTACTTCTTCTGGCAGCACTACATCATCATGCGGAATGTGCGGAATCGTAAACGTTCTTACCTTTCTTTTTCCTCTTTTTCCTACTGTTGCTGGTGCTCCTGGAACTTGTGTTGGCAATAGACTTAAAACTCCGTTGTGTTCTTCTATGGTAATATGTCTAAATCTTACTGACCTACTTGGAAACAAATTTAAATTTTCAACTCGTCCATAATTTATCGGCAATATATTCATCGCATTTGTTAGTGCCGTCATGCTAAATGCTGTATTTGTAAATAGATTTTGCATTTTTTCTTTTCCCCCTTTGTGTTTTTTTATTGTTTAATATAGCCTTAGACTGCTTTACGGATAATGATCCCTCGTCCTTCAAGTTGCTTTATTGCTTCAGCTTTCTGTTCTTCAGTGATATTTGCTGGCCACACAACTGCATGATCTGCTAGTATTGCACCACGAGTAATAATTACTGCTTTGGCATTTTCTGTCGCATTTACATCACTTAATATTGCACCTATTGCTGTTTGTGTGCCGTCTGTTCCAGTGGGATTAAGGACTCTAATAAAACCATCTTCCGTCTTTTTGGCAACTACTGTACCAAGCTTAAGATTTTGACCTTTAGCTACTGTTATTTGATCTCTTGAATATAGACTTGATGCCTCATACTTTAATAAGTCACCATGAGCCAATGACGTCTGATAGATTATTTTGTTCAGTTATACATGTCATATTTTCTTTTCTCCTTTTTTCCCTTTAGTTTACCGCCATGTTTGTAGTTGTTGTACCAGGCGGTTATAAAAAAACTTAAATACTTGATTGTGCTCTAGCTTTAGCTACTTGCATCATCAACTCCTCTCCTGAATTCTGTGGTATTGCACTCAGTATCTCTGTCTTTTTCGTTCTCTCTGCAAGTAACTCCATTAAAACCTCCCTTGCCTGCTCAACACTTACGCTTTGCTCAATAAATTCTCCTATTTTCTCTGGCATTCGTGATAAGTTACATAAACGTATTAATTCAAGAACTTCATTACGATACTTAGTTAAATTATCAGTTTCTAGGTCAGTTGTAGTTCGTTCATTCATAGTAATACTCCTGTTTTTATTAATAGATGAAAGAATTGTAATTCCGTCTGCAAGACCTATCTCTACTGCTTTCTCCCCAAAATATAGCCCTGCTTCCGTTGATCGAATCTTTTCAATTGAAAGACCTCTGTTCCTCGCTATTAGCTGCACAAACATTTCATATAGTCGGTCTACTTCTTTTTGTAAGCTTTCCAGACTTTCAGACGTCATTGGCTCATGTGGATTTAAATCATTTTTTCTACTTCCTGCAAATACTGTGGTATATTTTATTCCCTGTTTTTCATCAAACCCACTTTGATCTATATGACTTGCTATTACTCCTATACTGCCAATACCAGAAGTTCTGCTCACAAATACCTTCTCAGCGCTAGAGGCTATAGCATATGCAGCAGAGTATGCATCATCATTTGCTATCGCTATTATCCTCTTTTTTGCTCTTGATTCATAAATAAAGTCAGCTAGGTCAAATATACCGTTTACCTCTCCTCCGGGGCTATCTATATCAAGCAGAATAGTTTCTATATCTTTGTTTGATAATGCTTCTTCTATTTCTTCTTGAATTTTCTCATATGATGTCATTCCCAGAAAATCGTCAAAAGCCCCTGGTTTTTTGGTCAAAATTCCATGTATTGCTATTACTGCTGTTTTTTCTATATTCTGATTTACTGCATGTTTTATATTTTTAAAGATAGGTTGTTTTCCGTTATATAGTGACAACAGGTCAAAGCTTTTTTGCTCTATCATCATCGGCCTACATAGCCAGTTGGTTTGTAAAATTTTCATAATGTAAATGAGATTTATTTTGTTTGTGTCCTGACATCAGAATCAAAGAGAAGGTTGAAAGAATCAGCACGCTTTTGATCTTCTGCTATTTCTTGGTCAATTTCTTCTACATCGTAACCCATTTCTGATACTACTTCTGAGCGACTCTTGAAGCCATTTCTTACCGCCATTTGCTGTGCTTGCTGGTCTTTCAGTGGATCTACCCAATCAAATCCCTGTGGTATCCATTTTACTTCTTCTTTCGCTGCTTTTACTACTTTTTCATCTATACTCAGTTCTCCACAAAGTACTGCTAACTCTAGCCATTTACTCCATACTGGTCTGCAAAATTGAAATACCATAATGTTATGTTGCAGCATAGCACATCGACGACGAAACTCTATTAATCCTGCTCGAATGGATGAATAATTAACACCTGTTAAATCTCCTGTTAGCTGCTCATATGTTATTCCTGTACCTATTGCTATTGCCCTCAGTTGCTGTCTCATGAATGCTTCATAACTTCCTCCAACATCTGATGGCTCTGAAAATTTTATGTCTTCTCCTGGGTCTAAAAGCTGCATTGTTCCTGGCTCTAAACCTGATAATGCTACTCCTTGCTCATTACTTTCACTTTCTCCTAAAATATTTGCTTCAGGATCAAGTCTTGTAATAAACCCTGCAAACATTGCTGCAGTTTTCTTTCTCACCAGCTCTGCATCATCATATTGATCAAGCTCATAAAGCTTCAGCAGTATATTAGAAAGCCAAGGCTCCCCTCTGATTTGCCCAGGTCTTAAAGGTCTATAAATATGTAAAACATCATTTGCTGGTACTCTCACTGATTCACCAAACGAGCCTTCACCAGGGTGTTCTTTAAATAGGTAATATGCTTCTCTTTGCCCAAGCCTGTTAAACTCAATCCCGTTTCTTATTACATTACCATTTCCTAAAGTTTGATTTGTTTTATTATCTAAATGTTCAGACTCAAGTACTTGCAGTTGTAATGGTACAGAAAATCTATCTTCCAGCTTTCTCGTTCTTAAACGTACAAAACATTCTCCTCCCTCTATCATACTTCTGCATACTAGAGCTTGTAATCCATAAAAATCACTTACTCCGTTACTGTCTGCTTCATCTGTCCATCTTAGCCATAATTCTTGCACCTTCTTTCGAAATTCTCCATCTCTTGCTTTTGATTGTGGTTTTATTCCTGTTC
>JAIPUU010000173.1:34986-51268 GCA_020466095.1 Chlorops oryzae
ACTACGTCATCATTTTTACGAGGATTACGCTTATATTCGACGAGGTTTTCAACAGGATAGTAGTGGATTGCTAAATTCATATCTTAATAATTAAAAAGTTAATATTCAAAATATCTCTGACACTAGAAAAGGCCTGGGGTCAGCACCACCAAACCCGCCATTATGGCCGAAAGGACCCACTTTTTATGAGCTTATTAATATCTTTCCATAACATAGAACATCAAAGCTAAAGCATCTGCTTGATTATCATCTCTAGGTGAAAAACCTTTTTCACGTATCGCTTCAATAACTTCACTCTTACTTGCATTGCCTTTGCCTGTTATAAAGCGTTTTATAGTCTTAACAGGAACACTCTGATAGGGAATATGATTCTCTTCACACCAAGCAGAGAGAACTGCAAGAAAACCACCATAACAATGCGCTGCATCAGTTCCAAGGTGTCTTCTTACTTCCTCAAAATAAACTGTTTCAATACTTGGAAATTTTTCTTTCATTTCATTCAACCACTTACGAAAATTTAGAAATACCATGCCACCTCCACTGAAACGACTACCATGAAAACTTTTGCTTCCACTTTCAATTACTCCATCTGTTAGAATTGCCCAGCCCGTTTGCTTGCCAAGGTCGAGTGTTAGGATTGACATTTTCTTTGTGTTTGAAGCGTATAGAGGTAAACTAACCTCGTTGAAACAATGCCCTTCTATTATATATATACCGGATTTCTTACTACTTTTTCCGGGATTTTCTAAAAAAAAAGTTAAAATAATTTCAAAACTGCTCACCAGCTAAAGAATAAAGTAGATAGTTCTCTATTTTTAGAGTTTTACAGTTGCTTGTCTTTTTTACAAATAACCTATATGCTACTTGAAGTAAGGTAGAGTAGATATGATAATAAATGAAAACGAAATTTTATTATATACAACTCCAGATGGAGACGTGAGAATTGATGTTTTGTATCGAGATGAAAACATTTGGCTTACACAAAAAAGAATGGCGGAGTTGTTTGATGTTAATATTAGAACAATTAGTGAGCATTTACAGAACATATTTGCTAGTCAAGAGTTAGATAAAGATTCAGTTATCCGGATTTCCCGGAATACTGCTGAAGATGGTAAACAGTACCCTACACAATTTTATAATTTGGATAGCTATTGGTTATCGAGTTAATTCTAAAAAGGCTACATCTTTCAGAGTATGGGCTACAAAAATTTTGAGAGATTTCATCATCAAAGGATTTGCATTAGATAGCGAACGGCTAAAAAACGGCCTAAAGTTTGGCAAAGACTACTTCAATGAATTACTTGAAAAAATCAGGAGCATCCGAACGTAGGTTTTACCAGAAGATTACCGACATTTATGCTGAATGCTCTGCAGACTATGATCCAAATTCAGAAATAACAAAACAATTTTATGCAAAAGTACAGAATAAATTATATTGGGCGATTTACGGCTTGACTGCAGCAGAGCTATCGAGTTGATCATAAAAAACCACATATGGGACTAACTACTTGGAAAGATGGTCTAGGTAATAAAATTCATAAGAGTGATGTAAGTGTTGCAAAAAACTACTTGACTGAAAAAGAATTAAGTGAACTAAATCACATTGTCTCAATGTATCTAGATTATGCAGAACTTCAAGCAAGAAAGCATCGGCTAATGAAAATGCAGAATTGGGTTGAAAAGTTGGATGCATTTCTATTGTTCAATGATTATGAAGTACTTAAAGATGCTGAGTGCTGAAGTTGCAAAAGCTCTAGCTGAAGGAGAATACGAAAAGTATAGAGTTATACAAGATAAATTACATGAATCTGACTTTGATGAATTAATTAAAGCAAGTAAAGAAAGTGAGAAAATAACTACAACAAAAACCAGCTTGTAGTTGAGCTATCTGTGTTTGACATCTTGCTTTTGTTTTAATTTCAAGGGGGGTGAACCACCCTTTAGAAAGCCCTATCTGCCAATAAATAGTGAAAACATAAATCTTTGTCTCCATTATACGAGATAAAATTAGAGACGTAAATAAATAAATTTTGATCTTTGTCTCCATTTTAAGCGGTACATAAGTTTTAGATGCAGAAAAAGCTCAATAGAAAAAAATGATTCATTTCTGTAATTTTAGACACCTATGCCTAAAGAACAAACAAATCATATCCTCTTTTTCCGGAATACTCAATAAATTGGCTGAAATCTTGAACGGAATACATATTGTAATTTAATTGTTAGGACATTTATATTATAAGCAAAGCAGAAATTTAATAACTAAAGGAGAAAACCTATGTTTTAAAGCTAGCCACAACTTTTAAGCAAAAAAATACTCCCCTGATTAAAGATCGCTTATAAAACAACTCTAAACTCAACTAAAAGGTATTTTAATTAATCTTACTATCACGAAAGAAACTTACATATAAGTTTAACACGGTTTTCATGCCTTGTAAAGAAAATTTTTTAAAAAGAATTTAACGTTTCCTGTCTCAAATCCTTTTTTTTTAGAGAGCTATCTATAAGAGTTAAAAAATTAAAGAATAAATAAGAATGAAAAATATAAAATATAAATAGGGTATTATTATATACCTTATTTTTATTATTTATAATAATAGGGTTTTTCTCTAAACTAAGAAACACTCAAAATCAGCCAAGGAACAGCCTTTTATGATATTATAGTAGTTTGCTTGACTTGTAACCTTAAATTATGTTAAACTCCCCTACAGTAGCCCACTTCTCAGCTTAATGAGATTTCATTTTCCAATCTAAAATGGCTTAAACTGCCAAAAGTCTATATAATCTCGAATCTAAAGTACTTAATTCACAAATAATTATTATTAATAGTTTTACTAATATAGCATTTTTACGGCTACCTCTTATAGACGGAAAATCTCTCACCTGGGTATATTGTAAACACGTTAAGCTCTATTAAAGTTTAATAGAAAAATCGTAATAAAAAAAATTTTAGAGCAATTCATATTTCAAACCACATTTACAGTATATATCTGTTATGGAGGAGAAGAAAAGTAGTAGATAGCTTATTTGATTATGTAAGTGTCTCATAAGGAAAGTATAGTATATTTTGCAACATAATGCAGATGCAACTTATAGGTGGCCTTTTTGTTTAAAGTTAAAATGAAATTAAATTTTGTAATTTTTTTGAGGAGTGTAAGTTGAGAGCAGAGCTAAATTTTCAATACCACCATTGTCCTTTACAGAATTTGCGTTACCTGTTCATTTTTGTAATTTCAATGAAAAATTTTTAGAGCAAATCATATTTCGGACTGCATTTTTAGTCGTTAGAAAAGTAGGTCATTTAGTGGAGTATGAAAGCGGAGTTGTGCAAAATTTTTTAAAAAAGTGAACAGTTTTTAGAATTTTTGTGAACATATATAGTAAGGAAATAGTGTAAGTTTAAAGTCAGATGTTTTTATAATAAGGAGTAAACGTGTTTTGGAAAAATTTCCCTCACTTCCGGAAAGATCGATAAGGGATCCGGTATACTATAGTCAATGGTACAGAAATATAAGCATCTCTTGAGTTATGTTAATAAGTGAACTTAGTTTATGCAGTAAGCAACTGTTATAAATTTTCTAGCATATAGGTATATTTACTTATTAAAGTAAGCTTCAAAATGCAAATCATTTGGCAAACCTACCAAATAACCAGATGAACTTACAAAGAGAAATACAAGAAAATCAATACCTTAAGAGAATTTCAAATGGCAAATAAAATTTCATTTGGCAAAATTGCCAATCGGCTCCAAAGCTGCGTATATGTGGAGGTTTAACCAAAATGTTAAATGGCAAATTTCCTTATATATAATATATATTACATACTATAAATATGTAATATATCAATGTGACAAAATAGAAGCATTATGATTATTTAATAGGAAGTTGACATAGTGAGGAAAATATTGTAGAATTATATTAGAGTATTTTGTCTTAAAAGAAAGAAAACTCTAAGAGCCTTCAATCTTACCTTTACTGTAAACCTGAACTGACTTCCTTCACTTATTAATATATTTTTCAAGCTTTGCCAAGAGAACCACCTACTACATTTTTTACTTCATGATAAGAGAACAAGACCGCAACCAATACAGCCTTGCTCAAAAACCTTTCAAACACTTAACTTTAAAAGGAGCTTCAACCTATGGTACAAGATTTTTTAACTGATGTCAAAGAAAAAAATACTTTAAATTATGATTTTAACGACGCTGTCTCACATTTAGAACCATTAGAACAATTTGATGTAGAAGAAATAAAAAGACAACTATTATTAAACATCAGATCATGCCTTTCTTATTTATTTCCAAGAGGAACTTTTCATGGTGACAAATTTCAGATAGGTGATGTACAAGGTAATAAAGGCAAAAGCCTCAAAGTTGAATTAGCGTATGGCAAGGTCGGATTATGGATTGATTTTGCAACTGGGGACGGTGGTGACATTATTGATCTTTGGGCAGCTGCACATGGGAAAAACGCTAAAATAGAATTTGTTGAAGTAATTTCTTCGATAAGTGAATGGATAGGATGTAACAAGCGACCTACTAAAGAGCAAAAGAGAATAACTCAATGGGACTATCTCGATCAGGATAATCAGTTGATTGCCAGCAAATATCGTTATGATACTGCTTCAGGAAAAAGTTATCAACCATTTGATGCTAAAAAATCTACCTTTACTGCACCTGAGATCAGGCCTCTGTATAACATTCCAGGCATCACTAAATCTGATAGAGTGATATTGGTAGAAGGGGAAAAATGTGCTGAGCTACTCATAGAACAAGGGATCACTGCAACAACAGCAATGTTTGGAGCAAAAGCACCTATTGAGAAAACTGATTGGACTCCACTTAAAGGTAAACACATTATTATATGGCCAGATAACGATGATCCTGGAAAAGATTATGCTCAAGAAGCCGCAAAAAAGCTTTCTGGTTTTGGAGTTGCATCACTTTCTATTCTCAAGATTCCTCAAGATAAGCCAAAATCTTGGGATGCTGCAGATAGTGTGCTAGAAGGAATGAACGTTGAAGAATTTATCCTTAACAACAAAAGCCCTTATTCTTCAAGAAAGTCAAAAAGAATTGATACTACAGTTTGGACCAATATCCCTCCAGAAAGAAAGTGGGTTATTAAGGATTGGCTCCCTGTAGGAAGTGTTACAGCTCTTTATGGTGATGGTGGTGTTGGAAAATCTCTCCTTGCTCAACAATTAATGACAGCCGCTGCTTTTGGTAAACCTTGGCTTGGAATAGATCTGGAAAAAATAAAGACATATGGTGTGTTCTGTGAAGATGATGAAGAAGAACTTTGGCGTCGGCAATGCGCAATAAATGAATTTTATCAATCAGGTATGGAATCTTCTGATTTTCAGGATAATGTTGGCTTATGGTCACGAGCAGGGCACAATAATCAACTTATGGTTTTTAATAACAAAGATACTGGTCAATTAACTACGTACTTTCAAGAGTTACTTGAGGATATTGAATCGTTTCAGCCGAAGCTTGTGATATTAGATACAGCAGCAGACCTATTTGGAGGAAATGAAAACGACCGTTCTCATGTGAGACAATTTATTCAAGGTTGTTGTGGTCGAATAGCTCAAGCAATAAAAGGAGCTGTTTTATTACTTGCCCACCCTTCTGATGCGGGAATAATACGTAAAACTGGCACAGGCGGTTCAACAGCATGGAATAATACAGTAAGGTCTCGTTGGTATTTGACTAGACCAGATAAAGCTAATGCTTCTCCTGATGAGAGAATTTTATCGCGCAAAAAATCTAACTATTCGCAGTGCAATAACGGGCAAATGACACTTTACTGGAAAAATGGGGCATTTGTACATGACAATTCAGTTTTAAATTCAGAACCAATAATCAGAGATCAATATAGTAAAAAGTTGGATTTAGAACGGATGAGAAAACATGAGGTTATCTTGAATTTAATTCGCAGTAGCGCATATCAAGGTAATATTTATACTGCTGGACAATTTGCAAAGCGTTTTGAAGGAGAAGAGGGGCTTGGCAGTGAGCGCAATATTAGAGAAAGAATAAATAATCTTGCAACTCTTGGACAGATTAAATTCTTTCGTAATGCTGCAGGATATGGGACCAATTCTAAATATGGATTTCTTTGTGTGCAGGATATGGAATTTAAAGTTTCAGTAGGAGATAAAGTAGAGCACAAGTTAATAAAGCCAACACATTACTATCTACAAGCAAATGGTGCGGTCTTGCCTATTAAAGATTTAGATGTTTTGTGGTAATTTTTCAAAAAGTTTCTGAAAATAGCAATTACTTTTATTCAAATTTTCAGGATGTTGAGAGCATTTAAGAGGGGCAAGTGAGTTTTCTAAAAAACCTTCATACAAAATTTTCTTTACAATGAATAAAAATGACGATAAAATCATGTGCAAGTTTATTTTATACTAATAGAATTAGTATAAGTACATTTTATTCAAATTTTAAAGGGCATTACAGACGCTAAAGAGATACAATCGATTGGGTTGGACACACTCGCTTTAGAACTTAATTACAGGCTTTTTGGTGAATTAAGCAGTAGTTACCTTATTTCAAACAGAGTGGTCTAAGAGGTTTCATCAATAAAAACCATACTTGAAAGTAGCACACACTCAATTATAACTATGGGGCGTCTCTTTCTAAAATTTTACTTAAGAATTACTACAGATGCTAATTTAACGAATTTTGTCTGTTCGATGGTAGTTATTTTCCTCTAGAAAATCAAAGTGGACTTTACATCTTACTAATTATAAATTAACTTACTACCTAATCAATTCCTGAATTATGTATGAGTAAAATTTTGATAATATTAGCAGCAGGAAAGAGCAGTAGAATGAATTCTGAATATTCAAAAGCGTTGCACCAAGTGGGAAATCTTACTCTTTTAGAACATATAATTTCTAATGCAAAATCGCTGAGTCTAAAAAGCTTATCAATTGTTGTTAACAACTCCCTTCTAAAAGATTTAGAAAACTTTGATACTCTAAAAAGTATAATCGATCAATACAATATAAAACTAATAATTCAAGAAGATATTACAGGCACTGGCACTGCAGTTAAAATTGCTCTAGAAAATCTGGAGGAGTTATCTGATCAAGACATAGTTTTAATACAGTATGGAGACACTCCTTTTATATCTAGCGATACAGTTATGAAAATGACTGATTGTTTAAAGTATAATAATTTAGTTCTTCTTGGATTCAATAGTCAAGATGAACAATATGGAAGATTAGTAATTGATAATTACGGCAATGTTCAAAAAATCCTAAAAAATGGAGATAAAATGCTTCTTGCAAACTCTGGAATAATAGCTTCATATGCTAAAGATCTCTTTACCTTAGTAAAAGAAATAAAATTTAATAATTCGACCAATGAATATTGTCTTAATGATATAGTACCCATTGCAGCAAACAATAACTTGAGTGTAGGTTATGTAGTTTCTGATGAAAGAGAAGCAATGGGAGTAAATAATAAAGAGGATTTGATTAAAGCCGAACACTATTTTCAAAAAAAAAGGCAGCCAACTTTTCTTTCATAACTACATTTTTTTATTCATTAATTTAAGTTGACATTTATTTTATACTTGTTTTATAATACCTTTTAATTCTTACTTGTAAGATAATTGGTACGACAAATTTTCCTAGTTGTAGTGAGAGGGTATACATGGGGATATTAATAACAGGTGCTGCAGGTTTGATAGGGTCAACCTTGGTGAAAAAGTTAGAAAACCAGGGCCATGAAGTAATAAGCTGTGATATTAGGTTTCACAACAATCCACTCAGTTTTTTTTCAGAAGATATAGTACCACTACTTGCTCAGTGTACAGGAATCATTCATCTGGCTGCAATTTCTAGAGTTATACATGGTGAACTTTATCCTACACTGTGTCAAAAAATTAATGTTGATGGTACAATGCGGTTTTTAGGGTTATGTAAGTCACTTCCAAATAAACCGTGGTTTATATATGCAAGTAGTAGGGAAGTTTATGGAGAGCAGAAGGAACTGCCAGTTACAGAATCTGCTAGTATCGATCCAATAAATAATTATGCCAAAGGTAAAGCATTTATTGAGGAACAAATAACAAGTTCAAAAGATTTTAATGTAGCAATATTACGCTTTTCAAATGTATACGGTGGTTTACTAGATCATAACAGTAGAGTAATTCCTGCACTCTGTATTAATGCATTAAGAGGTGATCCAATTAAAATAGAAGGTAAAGAATGTGTTTTTGATTTTACCTATTTGGATGATGTTATAGAGGGTATATGCTTAACTGTTAAATATTTACAAAGCGAAAAATCTTCCCTTCCTGCTATTCATCTTACTACTAATAGCCCATGTACTTTAGAAAACTTAGCAAAAACAATATTAAAAGTCACGAAAAGTGATTCTAGAATTGATTTTTATCCTCCAAGAAATTTTGATGTAACTAAGTTCCATGGTGATTTTATTAGAGCTAAAGAGCTACTTGGTTGGTCTCCAAAACATTCATTAGAAGTAGGATTAAGTAAATTTATAAAAAGTCTACAAAACAATACACAAGAATATCCTAACAATATAGATATGGTAATATATGAAAATATTAAAAGTTATTCATGGTTACCCTCCTTATTATAGTGCTGGTTCAGAGGTTTATAGCCAAACTCTTGCTCATGAACTAGCAAATAACAATGAGGTACAAGTATTTACTAGGTATGAAAATAGCTTTTTACCTGATTTTTATTACACTACAGTCCTAGATAGTAGTGACTCTCGAATCTTACTGCATTTAATTAATATACCTACAGCTAAATATCGTTATAAATTTATCAATGAAGAAGTAAATATAAAATTTAAAAGAATAATAGATAACTTTCAGCCAGATCTTATACATTTTGGTCATCTTAATCATCTATCAATTACTTTACCAGAAATTGCTTTTAAAGAAAATATACCTACAATTTTTACGCTACATGACTTTTGGTTAATGTGTCCAAGAGGAAGGTTTATTCAACGTAATTCTGAAGATTTATTACAGCTTTGTGATGGACAAAAGGATCAAAAATGTGCAACCCAATGTTACAAGGGATATTTTACAGGAGATGAAGAATTCCTGAATTCAGACATAAATTATTGGGAACAATGGGTTGCAACTAGAATGAAGCACACAAGGAAAATAATAGACTATATAGATTACTTTATTTCCCCATCGAAATTCTTGATGGACAAATTTACTCAGGATTTTAATGTTCCGATAAACAAAATTTCTTATCTTGATTATGGTTTTGATCTCAATCGTCTTAAGAAGAGAAATAGAGTACAAGAAAAAGAGTTTATTTTCGGTTATATTGGTACTCATACTCCCGAAAAAGGTGTTGATCTATTATTGAAAGCTTTTTCTCACTTATCATCTAAAGCAAAACTTAGAATTTGGGGAGCAGCAAGAGAAGAAACTAAAGCTTTAAAAGCGATTGCCGATCAGTTTTCACCTGTTGTTAAAGAAAGAATAGAATGGATGGGAAGTTATGATAATAAGAATATAGTTACTGACGTATTTAATAAAGTCGATGCAATAGTCGTTCCTTCAATTTGGGGTGAAAATTCACCGTTAGTAATACATGAAGCACAGCAACTTAGAATACCAGTTATAACAGCCGATTATGGTGGCATGGCAGAATATGTAAGAGATGGACTATTATTTAAGCACAGAGATGCAAGTAGTTTGTCAGAAAAAATGCAAGTCCTATCTACAGATCAGGAGTTATATAATAAACTTACCCAAAAAGGCTATCCTTATACTGAAAATGGAAATATACCTTCTATAGGTGAGCATACTGAGAAACTTAACAAGATTTACCGTAATGCTATTGAAAAGAAAGGCAAATCAGTAGCTGTGAAACCTGGTCCTTGGAGAATTACTTTTGATACTAATCCAGATTACTGCAATTTTGCTTGTATAATGTGCGAATGTTTTTCACCATACAGCAAAGTTAAAGAAGAGAAGAAAGCTAAAGGAATAAAACCTAAGATACTGTCGATAGAAACTATCAGAAAAGTAATTAAGGAAGCAGCTGGCACACCTTTAAGGGAAATCATTCCTTCTACTATGGGTGAGCCTTTAATGTATAAAAGCTTTGATGAAATAATCAATTTGTGCCATGAGTTCGGCCTTAAGCTTAACCTCACAACCAATGGTTCTTTTCCCATTAAAGGAGCTAGAAAATGGGCTGAACTATTGGTACCAATTTTATCTGATGTTAAGATTTCCTGGAATGGGGCAACTAAAGAAACTCATGAAAGAATCATGAAAGGTTCAAAATGGGAAGTAGTGACAGAAAATTTAAAAACTTTCCTTGAAGTTAGAGATAAATACTTTAGCGATACAGGTGAAAGGTGTACCGTTACTTTACAATTAACATTTTTGGAAAGTAATTTACATGAACTCTATGACATAGTTAAGATGGCCATAAAAAATGGCATAGATAGAGTTAAAGGACATCATCTTTGGGCACATTTTGAGGAAATTAAGGATCTATCTATGAGAAGAGATGAGTTAGCAATTAGTAGATGGAATACAGAGGTGAGAAGGTTATATGAGCTTAGAGATAATATGCTATTACCAAATGGTAAAAAGATAAAATTAGAAAATTTTACAATTCTTTCTCAAGAAGGTATTAAGGATTTGGCTCCAGGTGGTCAATGCCCATTTTTAGGTAAAGAAGCATGGATAAACAATGAAGGAAAGTTTAGTCCTTGCTGTGCTCCAGATGAACTCCGTAAGACATTAGGAAATTTTGGTAATGTTAATGAGGTTAAACTCGAGGAAATATGGCAGAGTAGTGAGTACCTAAGCTTACAAAAGAATTATTTAAATTACAAATTATGCAAAACATGCAACATGAGAAAACCTTTGATCAATTAATCAAAGATAATCTTAGATCTATTAAAATTTCACCGTGTGAGAGCTTTCACGAATTACTAGGAAATCCTTTGTATGAAAATAGGTTTATAAAGGTTGGTAAATTTCATGAGCCCGGTCTTGCACCGGTTTATGATCAGACAGGTGCTTATCATATCAATGTAAGAGGAGAAGCAGTTTATCATAATAGATTTCTAAAAACTTTTGGATTCTACTTTAATAGAGCAGCCGTAGAAGATGATACAGGGTGTTACCATATTGATTCATTTGGATGTAGAGTATACAAACAGTCTTATCAATGGATTGGAAATTATCAGGAAGATGCTTGTGTAGTTAGAAGACATGATAAATGTTTTCATATTAATTTAAATGGCAACAGGATTTATCAGGAGGAATATGATTATGTTGGAGATTTTAAGGATGGTATCGCTGTAGTCTATAAGGATGGTAAAGCTACACATATTAATCATCATGGAAAGTTAGTACATAATAAATGGTATAAAAAACTTAATGTTTTTCATAAAGGTTATTCTATTGCAGAAGATCAACATGGTTGGTTTCATATAGATATTAATGGTGATCCTGTTTACCAGCAGAGATTTAAAATGGTAGAAGCATTCTATAATGGGATGGCAAAAGTTGAAACTTTTGAAGGTGTGTTAGGACAAATCGATATTACCGGAAATGTAAAGTTTAGTATTTTTGATTTAGGTAAAGAATCTCAAGTGCATAGGATTTCTGCAGAACTTTCAGCCTTTTGGAAAACTTACCTAACAAGCGTTGCTATTGAACTTGATTTGTTAAATATTTTACCTGCAACTGTGCCGTTTTTATCTAAAAAGTTAAACATTATCGTACCAAATCTAGAAAGGCTGTTAAGGGCGTTGTGGGAAATAGGGTTTATTGATTATGATAAGGACGAGGACTTATGGAAACTATCATCAAAAGGTAAGTGTTTTAAGGAAATACCATTTTTGCCAAAAGCAGCAACAATGTGGGCAAGAGTTGCCGCTGAAAAGAATTGGTTAAATATTGCCGATATACTAAAACAGAAGTCAATCTCTTCATTTGAATCTTTTAAGGAAAGAGAATCATCAGAAGATAAGAAAATAGCGTTTTACCAAGCATTGCTAGGATATTCTAGGTTTGATACTAAAGAGTTTAATTCTAGGATTAATATAGATGGTGCTAAGAATATATTGCTATTTGGTGTACACTCTTTATTTCTTGCTTATTCTGATATACACAATAAAGGTTCCATAGGCCTATATAACGAACATAAAGTGCCAAGACAGTTAGTAGAAAATTTAAAAGTCAAACTTATAACTCAGGAAGAACTATCAGCTACAAATTATGAATTAGGTGTCTTTTGCCGCTTTCTACAGCATTATGATGATGATAAAGTATTATCTTATTTAAAATTGGTCAAAGGAATATCTCGTATTTTATTGATAGAAACTATTTTAGATTACCGCTCTCCAGATGGAGGCTCTGTAGATATTAATGTAATGGTTGAAACAGGAGGTAAACTAAGAACATTAAGCAATTGGGAAAAAATACTCAAACAAGTAAAAGGATTCAAAATTTTTGCTGTTATACCTTTAACAGATTACTTATCAGTTATTGATGTCAGGTGTTAATCATATGGAAACATTACAAAAAAATGGTTTTTTTATTATCAAAAATCTGGTTCCTTTAGAGCTAATAACTCAGTCTTTAAGTGATATAACAAATAAGATATCAAAGCTATCCCAAGAACTAAGTGTTTCAACTTCTGACTACTTAAACTGTACCGGCAGATGGGGCACGTCATCTCAAGTAACTAGAATTATCTCTCAAGCATTAGATGAAATTATTAAAAATTACCTTGAAAAGTCACTTCAGTGTCAGATACTGCAGAAAAAATCAAATGTTATATGTAAAACTGCTGATTTAATAGATGCAGTTCCCTTCCATCAAGACATCTCCTATAGTTTCAATGATCCTTACCACTTTTCTGTTTGGTTAGCTTTGAATAATGTAAGTGAAACTTCAGGTGCACTGCAAATTATAGAAAACAGTCATAAATGGGAAATACAGCCTTTAGTTGATTTTTGGTACCCATATTTTTTTGATCAGTACTCAAGTAATCGGGAAAATTACAAAATTAAGTCACTACCTATTTCAGCAGGAGATGCGATAGTTTTTGATTCACGGTTATGGCATGGTAGTGATAAGAATACAGATGCTAAAGATAGATTTGCTTATGTAACAAGGTGGATTGTAAAAGATCAAGATCTTCCCTATGTGCCAAAACCTCAGCCTTCAGTTTTTGGTATACTCAATTGTGGTGGGTTAACAGAATCTATACTGAGAGAATGCTTGTCATTATTTTGCTACCAGGAAAGTATAAAAGTAAAAAACATGGAAGAACTTATCAAGAGCTGGTTAGCCTTTATTACAGACACAACTACAAATATTTCTGAGATCGACACTACTGAGGCTAAGCGAGATTTATATAAGCTACTTATTCTGAATCGAGCATCAGCACTACATGATGCTGGAGACATCTCAGGAAAAATATACAAAAATTTATGGTTTTCACTACTTGTATTTCTCAATAAAAAAGTCAACGTAGTGGAGCTAGCATTATAAATGAACAGAAGTAGAGTTGATAGCTTCAAATGTGTATTGATGTTCATCTTGAATATAGCATCTAAATTCAAACTTAATGTACTTATAATGTCTTTAGTTGCCCTGGTGGTAGCTGTTGATTTGTCTTTTAGAAAGTATTTAGTAAAAAATATTCTAGATACAGCTGTAAAATATCAGGAAGGTAATGTAATTGAAAATCTTTTATTACCTGTAAGCGCTTATCTTGGTATGGCATTACTTATCACTACTGCTTTTAGATTCTATGGCTATTTTGTTGACATTCAAATGTTTACCTTAATGCGTCAAAAGATAGCTGATATATCTTTTTGTAGGCTACTCCAACAAGACCATTCCTATTATCAGAACAATTTATCTGGAAGCTTAGTACATAAGGTCAGTAGCTTAATGGATAGTGTGATAGAGTTAATAAGATTGCTTATAGATTGTTTTTTCGGTTACAGTATAGCATTAGTCTTAGCTATTTATACCTTATCATTAGTAAACATAAAGTTTGCAATCGCTACATTCACTTGGGTAAGCATTTTTATTTTAGTCTCGATTTTCAGCTTTCGTGTGCTTACTGAATTAGCTGATAATTACTCTAAACAAAATTCACAGGTAATAGCTAGTATAGCAGATAGTATTTTAAATGTTATATCAGTAAGGTTATTTTCTCAGCAAGCACATGAGAGACACAAATTTTTTCAAATATGCAAGAAAAGAACTATTGCAGAGAGAAAATTACAATGGGCATACTTTTGGCTTTGGTTTATATACGGCTATTCATTTGATATACTCCAAGCAGTAAACTTGTATTTTTTAATTCATGATTATCAATTGAACAAAATCGCAATAGGAGATATTGTTCTTGTACTTGGAATTAATATATCGATTATAGAGTTTCTTAACCATCTAACTAGGAATCTTACCCAATTTTCTACTCATTTCGGCAAAGTTTCAGATGCATTGCCAATCTTGACTACCGTACCAGAAATTCAAGATAAGGAAAATGCTAAAGAATTAAATTTATTAAGTGGAAGAATAACGTTTAACAATGTTTCTTTTTCTTATGAAGGTCAGGAGCCATTATTTCAAGATTTCTCAGTTACCATTAATCCTTGCGAAAAGGTAGGTCTAGTTGGTTATTCTGGAGGTGGTAAATCTACTTTTATAAACTTAATTCTAAGGCTATTTGATGTTAAAAAAGGTAATATACAGATTGATAATCAAATAGTATCAGAAGTTACACAGAGTTCTTTGAGGCAACAAATATCTGTAATACCTCAAGACCCATTGTTATTTCATGATACTATTTTAGCAAACATCATATATGGTAAACTTCAATCTACTATCGAAGAAATAATGAGAGCTGCAAAGCTGGCTGGTATTCACGATTTCATTATGACTCTACCAGATCAATATGGAACTACAGTTGGAGAAAAAGGCATCAAGCTATCTGGAGGAGAAAGACAAAGAATAATAATAGCAAGGGCATTTTTAAAAAACGCTCCAATATTATTTCTCGATGAACCAACTAGTCAGTTAGATTCTATAACAGAAAAAACAATTCAAATGAGTTTATTCAAATTGATGAAAAATAAAACTACGATTACTATAGCACACCGTATTTCTACACTTTTACACATGGACCGAATTATAGTATTTAACAAAGGAAAAATTGTCCAAGATGGTAAACACGCTGAATTAGTTTCTAAGCAAGGTCTTTACAAGGAACTTTGGAATGCTCAAATTGGTTGTTTGAATGGCAAGAAATAAGATGGAAAAAATTATTGATCTGAGAAGTGACACTACAACTCTGCAGAGCTCCAACGTTATACATGCAATAAGTAATGCAACTGTTGGAGATTTTGCTTATGGTGAAGACAAAAGCTGTAATGACTTATCAGAATATTGCAAACAATTATTCAAAGTAGAAGAAGCATTATTTGTAACCAGCGGTATGCTTGCAAATAGATTAGCCATTGCCATTCAAACAAGTCCTGGTGATGAACTAATAACTAATTATAATTATCACATTAATTTTTTCGATAGTGCAGGCAATGCAAAAGTAAATAATATCGTATTTAATTGTATTAGAAATAATAGCGGAATCTTAGATGTTGATGAAGTAGAATATGCTATTAATTCTAAGCCGAGGTATAAAATTTTTGCTCAGGTGAGTCTTGTTTCTATAGAAAATAGTATAAATGGGTTTAATGGTAAAATTTATCCTTTTGAAAAACAAGTCGAGTTATATCACTTTTTAAAAGCTCACAATGTAAATCTTCATTTAGACGGTGCAAGAATATTTAATGCTCATATCGAAACAAATATTGCTTTAGCAGATTATGCTAAATATGTGGATACAATGAGCTTTTCTTTTACTAAAGGACTTGGCGCTCCTTTTGGTTCAATGCTTATGGGTAAAAGAGAGATAATTGAAAGGGCTAAAAAGCTACAGGTTTGGCTAGGTAGTGGTTATCATCAGATAGGGTATTGTGCTAATGCAGCAAAATACGTACTACAGAATAATATCTCTAGGCTTAAAGAAGATAATAAGCTCGCTAAATTGTTTGCAGATAAGATTAAAGAAATTCCACACATAAAACTGGTACTACCTTATCCAGAAACTAATATAGTAAGCTTTAGTATAAAAGCACTAAATGTAACTAATGAGGTTTTCTTGAGTAAGTGCCAAGCTTATGGTTTATTGCTTTTTCCTTGGCTCGAGTCTCATATAAGAG
>JAIPUU010001155.1:0-22577 GCA_020466095.1 Chlorops oryzae
AGCTTTCTGGTGAATTTCTCGAAAGAGTTGAATTTCCTAAACCTGCCTAAGGGTGAATTTCTCGATCGCGGCAGAGCCTTTTCGACGTCGACAATTAGACATAGATATACAGTAAATATCGGTTAAAAGCAAGCCTTACAATACACGAAAATTTTTGCCTACATGCGATATTTGTATTTAAGCAATCAATTTCAGAACAAAATTTAAATTGACTCAATTTTAAATGTCAGATTTGTTCCGAAATTTTCTGAAATTGTGCAATTTCGATGTTCATCTGGACAAATAAATTTCTATTGAAATCGAATTGATTTCGAATGTTTTTATTTGGATCGCATTTCTTTATTTGGATCAGTTACCTCAATTGAAATTTCTGCCGGAGAATTTTCAAATTTCTAGGTGCTAATAGTCTATCATGAAAAATTTCTATCAAAGTACAAAAATTAAAATGGGAACTATTTGGAGTATTTGCCAATTATTTTATATCAAGTATTTGCACGAGTTGCCGAGTACGCGACAGCTCATGCAATTCTTCTTGCATCAGCTTGGCCCATTGTGCGAAATTTCCTTTTTCGTTTTATATATAATATTTATAATTCTTATTCTCAATGGGGGGGGGGGGGGGGGGGGGGTGGTTTTAACACCCAAAAACGCCCCCGTGCGCACGGGCCTGGTTTACTGGGTTGTGAAAATAGCAATTTAATCGAACTGCGTAGCTTTAAAGACGAAGCGCTTGTTCATCGAGAAGAAAACATTGTTAATCATTCGAATTGGTGCATTCGGGTCGGGCTGACACCCCAGAATGCAAAGGTAATAGCCGACATGAGAAATTGGCTCTAGATTGCGAAATGTTCGCCATTTTCGGCTACCAAGATCCTAAGGACTATAACAGGAGCTCCTTGGTTTGTTTCGAATGAACGGATCCATAAAGAGCTCAACGTAGAACTGGTTAAAACAGAGTTCACCAATATCAAAGAGAAATACTTCAATAAATTGCGCAGACATGTAAATCCACTTGCCCGTGGATTATCGAACACATCGTTCTCTTCGAGATTGAAAAGAAATGACCGGCCAGCAATTATAAATCGTTCTACAGCAGCAGGTGCAATCCATGCACATCCATAAACTCAGCTTTCCTAGCTGATCGTCTACTCGGTGGGTGCACTCCATGCACCCTTGCAATCCACGCACATTCATAAACTAAGCTTTCCTAGCTGATCGTCATCTCGGTGGGTGCACTCCATGCACCCTTGAAATCCACGCACAGCCTAGCTGCTTAAATCTTCATTTCCGCACCGCCAATATTACACGTGTTTCTTCACACATCAGCAAAGCCCAGTTTTCGGTATCCGAGGCCCGCAATGAACTTAGTACTAAGTCATAATCTTTTCAATTAAGAAAATGCTTTGTGATTTGTAATATTGTCCAATTAGATGTAAGATTTAAAAACTTATTGCTAGACTCCTATATTAGAGGAGTGATCCAATAAATAATAAAACGTTTTAAAAAAAAAAAAAAAATTTTCGGCTACCTTTAGCATTATCGAATTTTTAATCGTATCTTTTCAATAGTTATGACTGCATGCATTATCCTCACATTAATTTATTTTAGATAGACATATAATCAACTTTAGTCTAAATAGATCAATCAAATGCACCATCTTAGGCCATTTTTGGCAAAAAAAAATTTTTTCATCACAAAAGTATGCTTTAAAAAATTCTACATAAATCAAACGAAATCAGGAACATTTCATTTTTTGATTTTAACATTTGAATTTTATGAGCAGGGCTCGGATATATATGCATTTATAAATTTAAAGCATACTTTATGGAGTAAAAATTTTGTTCAGCTCACATAAAGTTAAGATTTAAATAGATTTTTAGCTTCAATAAGAATTTTTATGAAGGTAGAAGAGCCGTTTGAAGTTCAACTTCACTAGACTTAAGGGCAAAATAAACGACACAGACCCGCTGCGCAGCGAGTGCGCTGCACAAACAGTTTCGTACGCCATACACTGCTCAGACTTTTACATTGTTCAATAAATTCTTCCCAAAAACTTTTGTCCTGTGTCATATTTTCCGTACAGATGCGTTTGCGCTGCAAAATCTCTCAAGACTGAATAAAAATCGCCATAGACGATCAGACTTGTTTGTGCAGCGCGGCCAAAAATCAAAACGATTTCATATTTGCACAGACATCTGCACAAACAGCTCAAACAGCATCATACACGACACATCGGTCTGTGCAGCGCACTCGCTGCGCAGCGGGTCTGTGTCGTTTATTTTGCCCTTTATTCGCAAAATGTTGGTAAGAAATGTTTTTACCCACTAAAGTATGCTTTAAATTTATAAATTCATATACAGGGTGTCCCGAAAACTTTTGTAAAAAATCAAACCATCGATAGGTCGAGTCAAGAGAAACATTTTTTGTTTCCAGACAAAACTCTCTTAGTGGTACCGTTTACGAGCTGTAGCACTTCAAAAAAAGTTTTTTTTTGTATTAAAGTTCATTCATAGAAATGAGGAGCTCCGCTAAAGAGAATGGCAGCTTGACCAAAACAATGGGTTATTAATTCCATAGTAACGTCCTTGAGTATAGGCTTATATTTTTTTTCACAAAATCACCCTTAAAAAATTTTGTTATTTTAAAACATTAAAAGCCATGTCAGTCCGTATAGCAAATCGATTGACATATCCTCAAGAATTCAATATAATGCTGAAAGCGAGTTGTATGATGGTTTCTTTCGTTTTGCTTCCCGCCAAAAAAGGTAGACATTTGAAAATGTTCGCACGTTTTCATGTAATAAATTTGAGCTTTTCAGAGTTGAAAGCTGAAAATCGATGTCTATTGAACAGCCAACAACCACCCGTCACACCGGAGTCCATGCATTTCCTGAACCATTACGCGGGACTTGTGCCGTTAGTATGCCGACCAAAAAATACAGAAATCGATACATTTCCCACCGACTTCGTGCTTTCTGATTTCCGTCTTCATGGTTTCCGAACGCGTGCACTTGTCGGTGGCACATTTTAATCTAATCACTGATTATGGCTGAAGGCCGAACACTTCTTGAATCTAATTGGTAATTGGATTCCAGGAAAACGAATAGAAACGAACGCACTTGAAAGGTCGCCACTAATTTAATTGATATCTTTTGAACTACTTAGTTACGCGAAATGTTATTAAATTTTCTTGTTGAAATCGCATGAATTGATCGATTTCGGAGGTGTAAGCTTAGAGAAAATCGCCTTACGCTAAAAATAGTTAAACGTAATGCGATTAAATTCGTTAACAAGAGAACCCAACGGTCCCTTCCTATTTTCCAAAAAACAAGGGGATTAATCGAAGGGAAATAAATCCTTCCATTCATGTGACATTTGACCATTGAAGAGAAGTGCAACTGATAAAAAAAAAGGATCCTACAGTAGATCAACCCAAAAGTCCAGAGCGGAAGCTGAATAGCAACTAACAAGATAGCTGTGAATGTCACCTGATGACAGGAGTCACGAAATTGACTGAGAGAAATCGTATTCAGCAGATATCCTGCACAATATTCTGCCTTTAAGCTTTGAACTTTGCGGCACCGGAAATTGCTATTGCTCGAGTATGAGTAGCGAGCAGCATGGAGGGCAAATATCCAAAGTGAAGTCCATTTTTTTTTCTTTTCCAGTTTCATAGTTCATTGAGGTAGTTACTTGCATGTTCGACAAGTGGACTGCTTTGCTGCTGCTGCTGCTGCTGCTGCCGCATGGCGCAGTGAGTGAAAAAAATATGTAAAATTTGTTTTGATGCGCTTTTTATAAATTTTACATTTTGCTCCGGAACCCCCACCGCCCTCAATTGTGCACACAATTGTGTGAAAATTGAATTTTCACTGTATGGAAAGCGCAATTATGTCTCGCCACTTCGTTCTTGTTGCTTACTGTGACGAACGTCATCATCGGCATCATTATAATCATCATAGTTGTTACTTCCTGCAGTTATTTTCTTTTTACTTTCATTTTTTTTTTTCACTTTTGACCTATTTTCTTCACACAGCGAAATATGTTTGTGGCTTTTAATTAAACCTCCTTCTTCTGTGGAGGTGAGGCGCTCGTTCAATCGACTTCTATATTTCTCTATTTCTATCGTTTAACTCTCTCCGCCGCTAAAATGTAATTATTTCGATATTAGGATCACTAGTTGCCGTCATTCCCACACGCAGAAGAGTCCTGCTGTTTTTAGCTTTTCAGCGCTTGTCACGCCAATTCGCCTTCATCGCACTTTCTTCAGGCAACTCTTCGCAGAGCGTTGACTTTCGACGCTTGCGGTTGGCTTTGTTGAGCTGTCGGTGTTGCCGTTTTAGAAATTAAATGTAAACACTCTAAAACGTTTACATTTCATAATGGGGGAACTAGAATGCTACGAATAGGTTAAGGTGTAATTGCTTCCGCTTTCTTTTATGACTGCTTAACACTTTAAGTGCTGCTGCGGTCTCTGGCCAACCACTAAGAGCTCTTCGGCTGAGCTCAGTTTAACGCGTGTTTCCTTTTTCGTATTTTTCATTCTTTTTTGTTACATTTTCCTGCGTTCCGTCCATTTGGCATGAGGATTTAATATACATACTCTCCGTATGTGGTCGGAATTGCGGTGGATTTTTTGATAAAAAGCTTCAAGGTTGTAGGATTCTTTGTTTAATAGCACTGCTTCTAAATATATTTACACTCGACACCCTCTTTGTTGAAGGGTATATTGGATTTGTGTGATTTTGTGGTTGATTGTGTCCAGAACCAGTCGAGATAAACCATACAAAATATTTAAAGAAATAATCAGCATCATCAGGAGATCGGATTTAGTCTGTCTGTATAGAGTTTTCATATCGAAGGAGCTGAGCTATCTTGACGAAATTTGGTGAGTGTATTGGGGGAAAGTTGAGTAAGATCAAGCTAAATAATGGACTCGATTGGAGAATTTTTAGTGGTACCTTCAGTACTAGGGTCTGTTATGAAAATCACAAAAACTGCTCTTAAGCCGGAGTTTTTCAATAATTTTGCATCAAGTTTGTCATTTAAACATATGTCGGATAATAAAGGCAGACAATGTGATTTCCAAAAATTGAAATAGTGGGCGTGGCAGATTTTTCAAAAATTGTCTCCTATACCTGAAATTCAAATGGAACTTGCACTAAAGTTGGCATGTACGCTGTCTTCATAGTCAAAAATATCGTCTCTAAAAATTTTGTTGATCGGTTCATTATCAAGGGTACCTCCAGTACTAGGGTCTGTCACAAAAATCCCAAAAATTCCAAAATCCCAAAAAAGAGTTTTTTGAGATATTTCAATGAGATTCGAACTTGTAGCTTATCAGCCTTGTTCTAAATGAATAATCTCCGGGAATTTTTTTCCTAAAGATTTTTCTTTGCCGAAAAATGGAGTAATTTTATAATCATTTAAAAGAAAAATGCGATGACCTTTGCTTAAAAACGTTCCAAATTTCGGCTCTGTCCATATTAAGTATTTAACTCTCAGAATAAAATTATTTATAGCTTCCTGTTTATTTGTGTCGGGTAGTGCAATGTCTGGTACCCTGACTATAACACCATTGCTTGTTTTAGTACGTTTTGATAAAAGTAAGAAAGGAGAAAGTGAGATAACGTATAACACTAAGGCCTTTTAAACTACTACCGTTCCGAATAATAGTTTAAGGACGTCCTAAAAGAGTGTAAATCCACCATACGATCATCTTTCGGATGCCTTTAAACTCTTGTAAAAGATTTTTTCACATATTATCTGCAATTCTGAACAATTTGGATGCTCTACAAGCGAATTGAGCCAAAATCATTTCAGTTAAATTTTTCGCGCTCTCTCTCTCTCTATCTTTAAAATCGTAAAACGATTTTCATTGCCCTTCCAACAGCAGCAGAATCGTAAAAAAGCTCGTCACTTTTATGGAATTGAAAAGCTAACGGAATTCCCGCTGCTAACACGTTTTCCTCTTACGCCTTTATTCTCTCGTACATTTTCTCGCCCTGCCTGGGTCTGTGTATTCGCTCATAACAATCAAACGGAATCAGCATAACAATATCCGTTTCCATTTAGCTGACAATCTACAGCTTTAACGTCTTTCTAGCGTCTTTTCCTGCTTTTGGACCGTTCTCCTTTCCATTTCCAATTTACACTGTCACTTCAATTTTCACATCTAATCGACGGATCGCTTCACTACTTCTCAAATGTTCGACAGGTAAGTACTTCGATACGTTTCTCTCCGTTTCCAGCACTTTCTCCTTCATTCACTCGCTGACTCTTTGAAAAGTTCTGTCAACTTTCATAAATCACCGTCTTCAAATGCAAGAACGGACCTGCACAAAACACTGTTCTCCGGTCCTTCTAGAAGTCCCTCTACATCAACGTAAAGCAAATGTGCAAAAGAATTTGAAGATCGTAAAAATTATCGTAAATATTTACGATTTCTTTTTCATTTCTTTTCGAATTTCTCTTTTATACATTTTCTGTTTAACTTTCTTTTTGTTTAACGGACCGAATCATTATCGTGTGTGCTTATGTCTGCTGAAATGTATGTTTACATTGCATTATGTCAATGGTCTATTTGCACACACAACCACCCGCGCAACACTCACGTACATACATACACGTATGCGGTGGAAGGGCTTAAAAGAGAAAAAGGAGCAGCAACCCCGACGCTTGCTCGTGTAATTTTAGCACGCTTTTCTTTGCCGGGCTATGAATTTTTTAAATGAGCTGCTAATGTTGAATTTTTTCTGCCATTTTATTTTCTGTGTCAATAACGGAATTCGCCCAAATAAAACGTGGGGCCGGATAAGGACAGAAGAGAGCGAGGACACTCAACAGCCAATGTTTTGCGCAGTTTCTTCTGAATGGCTTAGATGTGTAAGCTTTCACGATACTTTACGATGATTTGATAGTTGGTTAAATGGACGCTTTCTGATGGCGTTTTTTCTCGTTTATATACAAAAGTTTGACGTTAAAAAATTATGGCAACGATTTACTTTTAAAGCAAGAGGATTAAACGATTTTTTAAAAAATATTTTGTTATTTTGTTTACGTATTTTGAAAATACTATTACTTTATATTATATTTTTTCTATAATTCATCAAAACATAAAAATAAATTCGTTTTCAAGGACGATTTATTTTTTGGCATCTGCAGAATTTCAAGGAAAGGATCTCCGCTTGAAGGGAAATTTTGTTTCTGTCATCGTTTCATTCTTGTTTTGAAGCTAGATTTCTCGAGGATATTTTAAGTTTTCCTATATTTTTTATGAAGACTTATTTCAATTTTTATATTTTTAAGCACTTAATTAAGTTTTCCTTAGGTCATAGAATCTACACAAAACTTCAGCAGTGTATATTCGTTTTGAGGTTATGTTTTTACAAGCTTAAGGAACTACGAAAATCAAATGGTAATATTCTTGTATTCAAATTATAAGAGGATAATTCAGTTCGTTAAAATCAGTAGTACTTTTAACATTTTTATATTGCATTCGATACGGATCGAAATGATTATCGGCACTAAATTTTTCATTTTCTAGTATGTGGAAAACTAAAAATTTTTGTCGAAGATAGAACTTTTTCGATTCTCTATCAGTACTCATAATAATGTAACAAAATAGTAGTCCAAACATACTGACAATCTATCATGCCAGTATTGTAGGTACTTGTTTCTGCAAGACACTCACAGAATCACAAGAAAAGACCTCGTGGCATCACAATGGGCCGGTAAAGGGTCTAAGTGGTATCCATTCCAACAATACATACATACATACATCACGTAAGGAATGAAAAAAATTTAAGCCTGGAATTTTTGTTATGTTTTTGGGAGCATAGCTTAAGAACTATAAAAGTCAAATGGTAATTTCTTGTAACAAATTTAAGAGGACTTTGCGTTCGTTGAAATTCCATTATTACTTTTAACCATTTTTATATTGCATTATCGGCATCGAAATCCCGGGATTTCGGCACTTTTGAGGATTTCAGCCGATATCCAGTCGAAATCCAGCCAATTTTTCTCATATTCAAAGAAATGTCAAACGAAATCCGTCTCAGAAAATTAGGTTTTCATATTCGATAATGTGAGAAATTCCGAAGTACAAACGAATGCAACGTTTCTTACAAACATATGAAATGCGCCACTATCTTGTAGAATTCTAAAAAATCGTTATATATTTTTTTAAATAATATGCCTCTTGCATACAAAACTGCTATGAATGGCCATGAATATGGTAGGCTAATATTTTTCGAGAATCTTTCTGTAGTCTGGAAACTCCGAATCGGACTAGTCATTTGAAATTTTTCTTTTTATTTTTAACAACAAAATTTTTCAAAAATTAAGTTTTTTTTGTTGTGGTTGAAGTAAAAATGATTTCATTAAAAATATGAATAGGCCTTATCTTGTAGAAGTAAATAAAACAGTTTTCAATTTATTCAAAAAAGCCTATACAAATACTGCTTCAATTTTCAAATTTGTAGACTATCGACGCTTAACGATAGCTTCGACCGAATTTTTTCACATAAACACAGGTTGGCATAGTTTTTGTTTTATCTTTTTAATTTTATGACAACCAAATTTATTCAAAATTTATTAAATATTGTGGAATACATCACTAATTCCGTACATTTGCCGATTTTAAGAAATCTGTACTTTTGTCCCTACAAGTCATTTTTTGTTAAACAAAACCCCTAAAAATTTTACAATTGGCAGCGCTACAAACAGATGAATGGCTGTGAAACCAAATCCTCTCAATGGCGATATTGTCGTGTGAACGCTTGGATTTTGATATGGATTTCACGAAATCCAAGTGCCGAATCCCGGGATTTCGATGCTCGTCTGAATGGCATATTATATAAAATTAAGAAATTATGAAGCCCTTTTTTTGGCACCCAAGTTTTTTCAGAAAAATTCAATTAATGACGCCTGGATGGCCAATAAAATCAGTATATTTTGTAGTTTGTGTACACGAAAACAAAGCTTGGATACTTTTCTTCCAATTATTGCCTACAACGATTGAAAAACATTGCTTATGAATCTGTCCTCACGAAACACTCAGAAAAGCAGGCATTTTTTGGGAAAATCCGCGCTGAGCAACCTCTAAACCGGTTACCTAAAAATTTCTGAAAAAATGAACAAAAATTCTATAGCCCATAAACTTTCGAACACAACTTTTTTAGGAAGGGACCCTAGTGTAGCTAAGGCACAGAACCAAAATTAAAATTAAAATATATTATGAATCTCTGTCAATAAATTTAAGAAAGAACCACTTCCATGCAGCCAGATTAAACTTTACCACATATTTTCATTTTAATTGAATTCCGACTCGTAGTGTGGATCTTACATGTGTTTCCTTAACTTTATTTTCCAAATTGAATATATTTTCTCTTTTCACAAAAAACAAAAAATTTCCTTATTCCAATGTGAATAGTTTGACCTGTCACTGTTTTCGAAAACTTTGTTGCTCTCATAAAGATATTTTCCTCCGACTTCATTTCAATCGTAAGTAAGTGGGACTTTCACAAATGCCAAGTGGAAAAGAGCCATCTTTACACACATTTATGCGTTTCCTTAGACCGCTGGATTACTCATACTGCACTCTTGACTTTCATTTCTAATCTAGCTGTCGTTTTATTCAAATTTATTGCCTTTGCCAGCTCGTGCATACTAAATGGCTGCAGAGAAAGGCATAAGAATAAAATGAAACGAAAAATTTATTTCCGACTGCATATGCATATATATATAACCACACTTATGCTTAAAGATTTCTTTGTTATGAAAAATATTATAAAAAAAAAAATTCCTTCGCACGAGTCGATTTTCCTATTGTAAAAAGTTTTTAAATTTGCATTTCTAAGATCAATTTTCTTTAATCTACATCTTCTTGAATTCAAGAAAAATAGCGGAAAATAGCGGAAAATTTGGGAAAGCCAAATGGAATGGGACAAAATCTATGTGAAATAGCATAACGCTTGAGTGAGTATGACAAAATGCAGCTAACTTTGTGTGTCCTTCGAGACTGCGATTTTGGATTCCTCCAATGGACTTCTAATGGGTTTAAGTTCGCATTACATGCCAGTAGGAAATTCGTAATACATTTAAATGATTACATCATCGAAAAATACTTATACTTTTCGGTCATTTAAACGAAGGAAGCAAATTAAAAGCTCTGCTTTCCTGGTCCTCACGGCCTTTGAATTCATTTACCTCTAGGGGCTTTCAACACCTACATATGTATCGATGTACCAATGTATATGAAAAAGCTTTTTGAACGCTAGAAAACCACTCACATTTTGACATTTGTTTTTTTTTGTTTGTATGCTATTGAAAGGACATGAAAGAAAAAAAAAAACTGAAAGGAGAGCGGTTGGAAAATTTGACGCCATTTGGACTGAGATGAAGTGAATTTAGCAAAAGCAAAAAAAAAAAAAAGTTTCTCCATCCATTGAGCATTATTATCTCTTATCTTGCCTCTTTGATATGCAGTCCGCCTTTTATATCCGCTGGCGTGTCCTTTCCACCATTACAGCTCTAGTTCAGAAGTATATTCATATTAGGGAATCTCGATGGGGGAACAACATCAAAACAGCAAATTTAATTCAGACACACAGAGATGTGCTGCCGCAGTAAGCACTCAAATAAGCTGAAATACCAAATGAAAGTTATTCGCTTCGCTTGTGTTTGTGTTGGTGTGAACTGTTGATTGTGTGCGCGTGCGTGCTTATGGCTGCGCGTTTGTGTATTTGTGCGTGAGTGTAGGAAAAAGTTTTGTTGGAAAAAGTGAAATTCGAAAAGTTTCGTAAAATGTTTATGAAGATTTATTTGAAAATTCTTGGGCAATCAAAATGGAAATTACGAGCATGTGGTGAAGTTTCTCAGCTATACCAGTTAATATGCCAAAAGGCTTTTGAGTGATCCAAATGGATATTCTATTAAATGTAAGTTTTCTTTTTTCTTAACTTTTCTTTCGAAATACTTTTTCAGACTTGTAAGCTTGCGTGATTGCGATTTCAGATTCAAAATATTATGACAGTTTAATCCTTGTTGATTTGTCGCTAGGGGAATCCGTTACGGCAGCAGGTTGAAGTATAAATTTAAACATGACTTAAGGAGTTTAAACTTTATTTTTCTGTTATAAGCCGAGTTTAAGTTCAAGGTTATGTTCGTTTTTGTTTTCTCTTCTTTTTTTATCTTATTATCAACACATATAATTGGAAGGAATAGAAAAGGCACTCCTAGATCTTTCTCGATCAATAAGGGTTATTAATCTGTCATGTTTTTGAATAAAACATCGTTTTTATGTCTTGATTAAGTCTTCCTTAGTCTCAAGCAGTTCTATTAAAGTCTCTTAACTGAATCATGAGCTTCCTTTTCGACTGTCCACTTAATTTGCCAAATAAAATTAAACTCTTTTGCTATTCAAAGTTTCCTTCCTCAAAAGGCGGTTTTTCTCCAACTCCTTCAAGTACTTTACTCCTAATTTCTTTGAACTCAAATCTTTCAAGGACCTTTTTATTTAAATTCAAACTCGAAAGAAGTCTCTTTTTTTTCAGCAGCTTTTTTCCTCGGTTCGTATGTGTGTGTGTGTGTGTGTTTTTTCCATATTCCTTGTGCATACATATTTCACTTTTTGCACTCTTAATAAAAGGGGCAACCTATCTGTATCCATATCTGTGCCTTGCTATTTTGTTCAACTGCGCTTTTAAGCATTCCTTTTTTATTAAAATGACACTTACTTAAGCTCGTTGACTAAACCGGATTTCGTCCCTTAGCTTTTCAGCTAATTCTCTGCAAACCCAAAAGAGGCGATCCCTGTTCATTTCAAAGTCTTCGTTACTTTTCTTTCCCATTCTCCTCAATTTCGCTTTCTATTTTTTATGACGTTGGCTTTTTCCATTCTAACTTTATTATAAAATATTTAATTTCCATTTGATGAGATTACATTTTTTGAATTTTAGATTTTTATCTTTTTTAAGCTGAATTCTGAAGTTTTTTTTATTTCCTTTATTCATTTACTTTCTCGTGATATTCAGAGATATAAAAAGGAGTGAGCTCTGGGATATGAAGCCCAAAAAAAAAAAAAAGTTTTTTAAAAAAAAGTTAAACCGACACAGAATTTGAAGAGATGGAAAAGTTTATGCTTGAATTTTTGACTTCGTAAAGCGAAAGAAAAAATAGAAAAGAAATGAAATGAAATAAAGAATTTTATGTTTCAAAATGCAGTAAGTTAAAGTGCGTGTGTGTATGAGTATGAATTTGTCTCTAAGACACAAGAAGTTTCGAACGTGTTGGACCGCTTTGGGTTACAGTAAAAGTGTGAGTGACACACTCACTGGCACGATTTCACCGTCAAACGCGCTCAATCTCAGCCGTGAGCCGTGAGCGACATTTTCTTTCTTGTCGTAATGCAAGCAATGAAGCGTGCAAGGAAATGAAGCTACGTGCGACTGTGATTTCTCCCACTTTGACGCTATTCAATGAACGAGCGAACGAATGAAAAGGAAAAGTAGGTCAAGTTACGTTTAGCAAACGATGCAGGCCAATGATAGACCCAAGAAAATCTCGCCGAGATAAAGGAAACGTATGCACTGACACTTTTGATGAGCACCAGCCAACAGTCAACAAACAGTGAATGGGTTTGAGGAGATACCAAAAAAAAAAAAAGCCATTGTGAAAATGACATTGATTTTTCTGATTGGCAAGTTGAAACGACAAAAGGACAATGTGCTTGGAAATCAATAATTATTCGAGCCAGCCATATCGGATGCGCTAAATAAAATTGATTCAAAATTTATGTGCTTTTCCGATCTGTCAGGGAAAATTCCTAAATTATAGTCACTAAATAAAATATCCTAAATATAGCAACTTGAAAATTTGTCTTCGGTCTAAATTCTTTTTTAAGAAACGCTCAGCCATCTTACTCAACTTTAAGCTATAAATATTGGCAATACAAAAAGGGGCAGCCGATATATAAATTGTATGCTCACCACAAATTTTCAACCTAAAATTCACCCCACAATATTTCACATTGAAGACAGCCATAAAAGGCAAATAAATCACAAAAATTCGTCGGGATATGCTATGAGAATTCTACTAATCGGCGCGCGATTGCATTTTTTTGTTTGTGAAACAAATTTTTGCAGGCGGCTGTCCCAAAGTGGAAATTTTTTCGACAATGACGAATGAATGAACAGCCCGAATCTATCATTTGCATCAAATTGCTGCAAATTGTTGTTACAGATTTTCATATGGAACATAAGTATGCATATTTAGGATTCGATTTTTGGGTACCTTTCTAAAGTAGCAGAATAACAAGTAAAGGCTGTAAATTGCAAATGCAGGTGATCTTTACTTAATCCTTTATGGAAGAAAAAAGACCAAGAAAGGGGGCTGGTGTAAATTCCTAATTGCTATGTTGCTGCGTCTGATGATGCCGTACAATGAATCGCGAAAATGTTTATTGAAAACACCCAAAGCAAGTGCATTTGTAAAGATGATAAAATGCATTTGAAATGACCAATACGAATCGCTTCTAATTTGATCAGTCGTTGTTGCAGGTCATAAGATATTTTTCCTACTGGGTAGCTTTTGAATTCACAAATGAGCACTACTACAACTCATAGAAGTACATGTTCGCATATTATGTCGTGTTGGTCCACCTACGTATGCGTAATGACTTTTGCCCATAGCCGTTCACCATACGCCCTTGATAAGCGTGTGATGATAGAAAATGTGTATGCAAAAGTCGCGCCACAACAACAAGCGTAACTAAAGTCATAAATTTACAACAGCAGGAGGAATGGGTTCAAATAGAGATACCACATTCACGTTGAAGCGCTCAATACAAATACGTAGGATAGACAAACTGCAAAAGTTCAACTGCAAATCATGAAGCGAAAAGCCAAAAAAAAAAAAATACACTGCTCTGGCTCTACGAATTGGCGGTGGAACATGGGAAAAACAAAAGATCCAAGAATGAATAGCAACGAGAAAGGCAGCCGGCGACCCGTAGACGGGGAAAATTGCTTTCTGAAAAATATAGAAAAATGATTTATGATGATGACCCGTGCGCGCCCACACACATACACACACAACACACACACACACACACTAACACACACACATTCGACGTATAAGTGAGTAATTTTATTTCTCTTCTCTAATATTTTTTGTTCTTGTCCTTCACTTCTGTCCACCTCTCAGTCGAAATTTGTGGCTTTTGTGTGCCGTACCGCGTTGTTGGTATGGCATGTGAATTTCTGATATCTACCCAAACTTGCATTTCTACTGCATTTTCGCGCTTTATCAATGCGTTCTTTTGCATATTCATGTTTAAACTCTCATGGGTCTCAACATTTCGATAAGAATTTCGTCATGGATCATTGAGCGAAGCATGATCAAGTTCAAAAACTGAATTTTAATCATTTCAAAGGGGATTTTCAGCCTCAGTTTTAAGGTTATTTATGGCCTCTCAAAAAGTAAAAAACCAAAAAAAAAAAAACATTCCATTGCACTTTCATCTTGATTTTTATTTTTTCGCTTAGTTTGTGTTCTCTTGTTCTCTGCTCCTTCAACTCAGTACGAATTTATTATACCCTGAAGGGGTAATATTTCAAGCTAAGTTTTGTAAAAACACCGCAAAATAAGCGAATAGAAAAATGAGAAATCAAAAGCTCTACAGATTTCATCTAGCTTATGATATTCTCTTTAGTCGTTTTCTTTTCAAAGGATCTCAGTTGTTTAATTATTCACACTTTTTCTGATCTTTAATTGCAATATAATTAATAAAATGGTAATTGGCAATCATTGCCATGGAAGCTCGGAGACTTTTCAGGCAAAAGTATATGGAATAAATTAACATAATTTGATAGATAAGCTCCTCTCAATTTTAGGGTGTAATATTGATACTGAATGTGCTTGAATGATTTGTAAAGGTTAAAGTGGAATATATACTACACCTTCTAAACAATGTTGTATCATAGCTTGGCTTTTCTGACAATTCCTTTTATTTTATTTGTCAAGTATAAAAAAGCCATCACTATTCGAAGAGTACACAAAATTTTTCAACGAATTTCGCTGAAATTGAAAAAACAGAAAAGGGAATTGATTACATGTAGTCAATTTGGCTTAGGCACAAATCCACAATTGAACTAAATGTCATGTGGACTGACTTAATGAAAGCAAATAATTCAAGCGTAAATGGACAGAATTGCTACGTAAAATGGAGATAGTAAAAGGAGCAGAGTAACGGATCGAAATAAAAGCAAAAGACATCCATGGAGGAGCTTACATGCATTTGGAAGTACCTACATGGATCGTTGCCATCATTGCATCACAATAGAGCAAAGTGGAAATGCAATTTGCATGCATTTCACTCAATTCACTGGGACCAGACCAGCGCAGAACCGACCAAATGAAAATCCACGATGGTGCGAAGCAGTCAAGTTTTCAGGGAATTCATACTTCAAGTGTAAAATGGAAATTTCAATGTGTGTCTCGGGTTTCGCATACAAAAATCTTTTCACATTTTTCAACGGAGGGAAGGGATCAGCTACCTTCTTTTATTAGTTTTACTTTTTTCCCCATCTTGCGCTAGTTAGAGTGGTCGAAATTCGAGCGTCGAATATTTGAAATATAAAAATATTTTAAATTCTTTTGTCGCATAAAACGTTGCAACTGAAAAGCGCTTCTTCGGCTTTTATTTCATTTATTTTCATCTCGTATTGTTGGTCTCTAATAAGCATTTCGCATATTTAAGACCAAAAGTTTTTTTTTTTTTTTGGAAGGAATTGGTTTTAAGGACGACCATGAAGACTTCACCTAGCGATTGTCCTCCTTCACCCGATCGGATCTTGCTAAAGAGTACGCTTATGATTCCTGTTGAAAAAATCCGTTTTTACTTAAAAATTATTTAAGATACAATAATACCATCCATACTTACTTAATCGCTCTCAACAACTTCCTTAAATGCAAAATAGAACATTTACAAAGAAGCCGCACTCGAAATGAGTCCTCGCCGAGTGCATTAAAATTTTCGAAAATAATTTCCAAACTCCAAACCTTTCGCCCTCGACTCGGGAACACAGCGCATATATAATCTTGGCAAAGTGTTTCAACACCTGACTGCATCAACGCCTTTTTGGAACATTTCAGCACGCCTGAGTGGCGGCTTTAAGGTCTGGCGATTCATTTGTGCAACAAATTAGCATGAAATTGCTTTCAACACTCTACAGCAGGCACTACCAACACCCCTGAGCAGAGCAGAGCCGTGCAGTGCAGTGCAGTGCTCGAGTATTGAATTTGTGTGCTCAAAGCATATATAATCTTCTCAAGTCATTTGCTCTTTTCTTTTTTATTGTTACTTGCACGGAAATTTAATTCTAGGCTCCTTTTAGCTAATGTTCGCATAAATTTTTTTTCCTACAATCAACATAAATTGTTATAAAATCAACCGTGCTAGCCTACAGCGTGGGTTTCGTGTTCGTATAGGTTTACGGCACGTTACGGCGCAGCGCGGCACGTTACCTGGAGCAATCGGAAGTGGAGGTCCAATATAATCGTTTGGCTTGCGTTTTTCCATACATATTTTTTATGTTTTTATTTCGACTGACTTCGAGAGTAATATTGCATGCATGTTACATACATTCATGCACTAATTTCCCTTTATTTTCCCGCCTCTTTGAGTATGCCATACGTAGCGCAGTCTAATTTGCAAGGTAACTTTGCATATTTCATGTGAATGCCTTTTTTTTATATTTTTCAAACTTTGCTGCCTTCATTTCTCAGCACGTTTCCGATTTAGTGTCTAATGAGCTTGCCAAATGGCAGACATCAGCAGCAGGTTGGCAGCATTGGCAGTAGATTACCTTAAGAACTTTCATATTGGGCATATCATCTCGTAGACTCGTTCTCTATGCATTATGTTTCCAAAGCGTATTGTATGCAGGCAGGCAGGTGCGCGAGTGGGTGTGGTTTAAGGGTACATTTTGCTGGAGGTTGAGCACATTAAGATGTCTTAATTTGAACACAGAAGGAAATGAATTTACAGTACGAAGTGTGCTTCTTACAGCTTAATAGATTTTAAGAGTGAAGTTTGGCTTTTCGATTGAGAGTTTTCGGAGAATATTTTTAAGAAACTGTAAGTAGCTTTCAAAGAAAAGAGGATAACAATATTTCTTTAAGTGCTAAGGATCTCGCAGGAAAGTAGACCAGTCTTTAATTATTTATTCACAATTTGAAAATATAATAATTAATAACACAAGTAAACACGATTTTTGTTTCTGACTTCTGCATATCAGATTCCGATTACTTGTTTCTTAGTAATGAAGGAAAATAATTTATTTTTTTTTTTTTAGTTTGATTTTGTGGTCAGGAGGACGTTTTTTGAAATTTTCGCGTCAATTTCTAGACTTTGCTCAAAATCTCAAGAAGTATGTATGTTTTTTGTATTTTATGTAGCTTGCTTAAAAGAGGAAGAATGCACCTTTACAGTGATGTATCACGCGTTTCAATTTAAGTTTTACTTCAAGATCTATAGGCATTCAAATTTGAAAAATGTGGATTTTTTTGAAATTTTTTCGAAATTTTTTGAATTCATTTTGATATATTTATTCGGTAAAAATTCTGAAAATCATTTTTTTTGCTTTGAAACAATAACTGCGTATTTTACGTTTTCAAAATTTTATGGTATGCTGAAATTGGTGGAAAATTGTAGAAGTTATAAGGAGTTTTCCGACTCCACTCAAATTCAAAATGCATCATGCAAAAATCGTCGAAAATGCATTCAAACAGCTGCCGACGTCCGATTTCGATGAATATTCATATATAGAATAAGTGAAATATTCTAAGAATTTTGGCAACTAAATTTTTTTTTAAGGGTTCGCCAGACCCTTACCGTAAAGATAAAAGCCCTAGCGAATAAGCCTTCAGCTAAGCCAAGTTTTAAATTGAATCTTGGAATACGAATGCCACGTTTAAGAATTCGTTATTTATTTACTCACTACCGATTCGAATAATGGGAAATACTTTTGCAGTTATTGGTGACTGTTTGGGTATTCGTGCAGCTGGAATTAATGGCATGAGATGATAGTTTAGAGGGTTCATCTGTCTACAGATGGTAGCAATGGATGCTTTCTGAAGTCGTTTTTTTTTTACGCACAATAAAGCTTCGCGGCATTTCACTAATTCTGCTTTCTTCGAATGCAAAATATTGACATGGGAAATGAATTCCACTCCCGAATTGGTGTGATTTATTTGCTTTTATCAAGAATCTTGATTCAAGATAGATGGATAATTTAAATTACCTCGACCTTTCGCTTGGGAAATAAATTTTCTGAATTTAGTAATTAAAATTCCCCCTCGATCTTGGTGAAGGGAAAATAATCGCATCTATTTGGGAATGGAATTCATTTCCCTGGGAAAGAGACACATTTTGTGTCGAGGGTATATTTCGTTTGTGTGATTGTGTGTAACACCCAGAACCAGTCGAGATAGACCATACAAAATATATATAGAAATGATCAGCGTCACCAGGAGATTAGACATGTCCGTCCGTCTGTCCGTCTGTCTGTCCGTCTGTCTGTCCGTCTGTTTGTATACAGTTTTCTTATCGAAGGAGTTGAGCTATCTTCATGATATTTGGTATGCGTGCTCACGGGGCCATGAGTAAGACCAAGTTCGATCGGACCATTTTAAGGGGTACCTCCAATGCTAGGGTATTTTACAAAAATCACAGAAACTGCTCTAAAACCGTAGTTTTTCAGGATATTTAAACACGTTTAAAGGCAAACGCGATTTTTCAAAATGATAAAAGTGGGCGTGGCAGAAAGGCGTGTTTTGAAAATTGTCTCCTACACCCGAAAATTCAATTGGGACTTGAACGAAATTTGGCACTTATGCTTCCCTTGTAGCCATTAACATTCTCCCAAAAAGAGGGGGGCACCTCCAGTACTAGGGTCTGTCACAAAAATTTCAAAACTGCCCCAAAATCGGACTTTTTCGAAATATTTCAATGAAACTAAGAATTTGAGCGGATAAGAATTCCAAAAATTTTGAAAAGTGGGCGTGGCAAAGAAGCGGTTTTCATAAAGAAAATGAACAAAAGTAGGTATATGGTGCCCCTTATGGCCTTAAAAATTTCTAGAATATTCTATCTTAATGGTCCTGTTCTTTTGGGCGCGTTTTAAAAATTATTTTTACATGTGTGTCTGTGTCGGCTATTGTATTGCCAGGCTCGCCTGACTAAAAAATCCTTACTTGTTTGTACATGTGCTTGGTAAAGCAAATTTACTTGCTTCTACAGAGCGTAGAGCCCTTAAGGGAGGACTCCCCTGAGCTTTTTTTTCCATTCCAAATAAAAGTCTAATAAATATCACTCAAAAACCCTACACTAAAAAATAAACATAGAAAAAAGTTGAACTATTTATTATTTTCGCTCGCAAATCCAATTCTATTGAACTCCATTGAACGATTTTAACAAAAAATATTTCGTTTTCCAATTAGATTTGTTGTCATAATTTTTTTCTTTATGAATTGAATTAAAGTTTTAAAATTTTTCACAAGAGCACATCAATATTTTTTGTTATTTCACTCAAAAAATGTAAATTTATTTTTGTCCTAAAACAAATTTCAGCAGCCAAAAAACCAAAAAAGAGATGACGGCCCAAAAAGAAAAGAGAAAAATTGTTGAATTACGGCTTTTAGTGTTTGAAGTAGACTTTTTTTCCAATTGTTTTCAAAAGCTTAAAAACTGTAGAATTTTTTTAAAGGACGAATGCTGGTTCGCTTGTTCGTTGGGGCGGTGGTCGGATTCATCTCCGTTGCCTGCGCTTGTTGATGGGCATATTTTCAACGGCATGAGCCCTTGAGCGAACTGTCGGTTGTGAACTCTCATGTCTACATACAACCGAACAACTAAAACCTAATGCCGTGTAATGCTGGACGCCAACAAATAAAACTAAATGCCATGTTGAAACTTTCAACATTTTTAATATTTAAATAAAATTTTTGCAAGCAGAATTTTACGAAACTTCAAATAATAAAGAACAAAAGCAACGACATAACGAAACTATATCTTTTTGTTTTTTCAATTTACAAAAAAAAAAAAAAAAAAAAAAAAAAAACAGAAACAATGTCAAGTTTAGAAATTCCAATTGAATTGAAAGTCTTGCATTTCCTTTTGAATGGCATGACAAACGAAACAATGGCAGAAAGGAATGCAACAAGAACAAGAGTTTTTGCAACATCAAAAAACTATTTTATCAAAAATTCGCTTAGTTGACAAATTACTTTGATAAAAGCGATGAAAAATGCTTCTATTTGCTTTAAACATATAAAATCGAAAGAAATAATATTAATCAACAAATCTCTTTAAGGGTCGTAGTCTTCAATTGGGTTTAAGAATTTCGAAAATTTATATTGTCGAATTTTTTCCTTTAGTCTTCATGCCAGTTTAACTCAATCAAATCCCTTTGCTATACTTGAATTTTTAAAGAATGGTTGAAAGTCTCCTGAAGACTATCAATTGGAAGTTTAAACGTTCAAAAAATTTAAAATTATATTAAAGACTATGAGCCTGAATGTCAAAATTCAAGCAGAAATGATAATTTTAAGATTTAGTGCAATAAATCATTGAAATTTATGGCTCAATCACTGCAAACCGCAATTACTCAATTACAGATAATATCTTATTCCTTTGTGAAAATAAATAAAGCTTCCCATTCCTATCCATTTGAAAAAAGAAACTACAAAAGGATCAAAGTTGTCACTGTTTGCAACATCTGTCTCACATAATTAAAATTCAATTATCGAAACACAAATGAACTGTCAAACTTTCTTTCACGCATAAATATTTCGTGTGCTTTAAAAATTGACAAATGGCTTTGTCAACGACAGATTCGAAAAGGATATGAAATCCGGCGTGATTCAAGCAAAAGTGAGTTATTTTTTTATTTTTTTTTAATTTTTTTTATGCATACTACGGAAGGCAACTCGCAAAGAGTCGATATATGGGCATTTCATAAACTATTAAAGGGTAAACTTCCTTAACACGTCAAATGGAAGATTTTCCCTTCCTACTTTTATGTTAAGAAAGCAACATTCAATTCCATTGAAAGCTACATAAATCCAAGAAATGAATTCCGTGTTTTTTATATAAATCATCTAATTTCAATAGGGATTTCTATTGAAGGACTTTTTCTTTTCTCTCTATCTTTCAACTATTTCGTTTTGGGTTTTTGATTCTGATTCTGACGCCGAGAACGACTTGTGAGGGGCCATAAATAATCGAGGCCATTAAACCCTTTTCAATAGACTTGTAGATGCCTTAGCGGACTTGAGCTGAAATTCTTAAAGTCTTAAGTGAGAAATAGTTTCAGTTGATAGTTGTCATCATTGATTGTTCAACATTATTCTTGAATCTCTTATGCCTAACTCCTTATTCCTCATTGAGTTCTTGGGAAATCTTTTGCTCCAATCGAAATCCCACGGCCTTAAATTACTCAACCGCACTTGATTATGATTAATAGCAGAAAGTTTCGAATGGATTTCAAGATGTTATTTCGAAGGATATCGAAATGTAGATTCCAAATGTAATCAGCTTCGACTGATGTCTTGGAAGCCCAAAGACTCAACTAAGTATTGATTTTGTTGAAACCAGCACGGTCAGTTGAGTACAGCGTGTGTGACAGTCATTTCTGAATTTCTTCTTTTATTTCGACAAGTCCGGCTGTGCTCATCATACAAATTTGTTTGATGGGCTATCTGATGATTCTTAAAGCAACATGGTTAGAAAAGGCCATGAATAATATTGCACTAATACACGCTTTCTTAACTATTCTTGACGTTATGGCGGCTGGGTTACCTTAAAATATACTATACTTTACATATTCCAAATTTATCAAATCCAAATGTAAATACGAATAATCTTCGATATTGGGACACTTGAAAACCTTAAATAAAAGAGATTTTAAATTTTCTCAATAAAATGTTTGATAGAATGAAAGGCCTTAAAAAAAAACTCATCAACTCGTCCAAAAAAAAATTTTTTTTGTAAACCTTTTGAGCAGCATTATTGCGATTTTTAGGTTTTTTAAAACTAATGATGGGTCTAGTATGCATTTTAATAGCTTCATTATATCATTTAAGCGAAAGGATAATTACACTCAAAAAATTCCTTCGTCGAATCTATGATATCCGACGTAGTATCTATTATATCCGCAATTTATATAGGTCCAATTGCAAGATATCATAGATTCTACGACAGCTTTGCAGTAGTTTCTACGATGAGGAATTTCATTGAGTTCAACGATATATAACGTAGATTTAAGGATATTCCATCGTCGGAGCTATCATATTCTATCTTAGGAACTATGATGTTATTTCACAGTAACTACGATATCAAATCATAGGAGCTACGATATTATATCATAGGAACTACGGTTTCAAATCTTGAAGGAAATTTCGATAACTTCTTAATTTTGATATGAGTTCTTGTCAGCGTGTTCGATTCCTGGTCCAGCGAGCGTTTTTTTTTTTTTTTTTTTTTTTTTTTTTTTGGAAAAGTATATAATTTAACAT
>JAIPUU010000734.1:0-24173 GCA_020466095.1 Chlorops oryzae
TTTTATTGAATTTAAAAAAATTAAGAAGTTTGAAACTGTCTGTCACGAAGTAAAATATTATAATTATCATATGCAATAAAACTACTGAGTTTGCATTAAATCGACTTTCAATTTGGGGCGTAGCAACGCGCGCCGGGTAACGCTAGTTCTATATATAAATTTTCATCCAAATCGGAGCCATGAATTTTTCGGATTTTTTGCTTTTTGTCCATAACTATCTAAACTTCCTCAGGCCTCCCCGCCCCCAAAAAAAATTGTTCAAATATACCACTGTGGAAAATATGGAAAACCGACAACTGTCAGAATCAGATTTGAAATCAACACATTTTTCGTTTTGGGGTTATAGAATCAACTTTCAGTTTTGAAACTGTTTTCATTTTCGAAATCAGGTTTGCATTGTTTTAAGGTGTTACAGAAACAGATTTATTGTTTTTTAGGTTTTCCTGTCTTCGAAAATCGATTTTGCTATCTTCGAAAAAATATAAATATAATATATTATATACAGGGTGATTCACGGAGTAGTACATCCGGCGCAGGGTGATAAGGGATGTCGAGACCAACAAAAAATTGTATGGGAGGGGGGGCCGCAAATGCACCCCTGAGGAGTTACAACGCTTTAAAATTTTTCTGCACAAAGGCTAGAAAAAAAAATTCCCCCCGCGTTTATTTCAATACTCCAAAAGAAAAAATGCACAGTTTTGAATAGCCAATTGCATGTGCTTTGAGCCAACAATAAATCTAGAGTCAAAACTTAAATGTTTGATGGAAATTTAAGTGAGGAAAACACAAAATTTTCCAAATTTGAACTCAATTTTTCCAGTTTTGGCAATTATTTTAGTATGAAAAAGTCCAATTAACAGTAGTTGAAAAAACTTTTCCAGATAAACAAATTCATTACCTTTCTTTTGGTATCAATATGTCGAACTAGTTTTTTTTTCCCCCGATGAGAAAACTTTGGGTTTCCATTACAGAACCCGTACACAAAAACCATATCTGCGTATTCTTCATCCGAAAAAAACCATTTTTCATTAATACGTTTTTTGTATTTTTAATAGTTGCAAAGTGTTGAGTAATGAGCCAAGCCTTACTTAGCACTAGATGCGTTTTTTACCCGCACGCTTAGTTCAAGATTCTTGTGAATTAAAACGTGGGATCAAGAGAAATCAATTGTTTTCTCATCGGGGAAAAAAACTAGTTCGACATATTGATACCAAAAGAAAGGTAATGAATTTGTTAATCTGGAAAAAAACTTTTCAACTAGTGTTAATTGGACCTTTTTCAACTAAAATGCTGCCAAACTGGAAAAATTTAGTTAAGATTTGGAAATTTTTGTGTTTCCTCACTTAAATTTCTTTCAAACATTTAAGTTTTGACTCTAGATTTATTTTTGGCTCAAAGCACATGCAATTGGCTATTCAAAACCGTGAATTTTTTCTTTTGGAGTATTGAAATAAACGCGGGGGAATTTTTTTTCTAACCTTTGTGCAGAATAACTTAAAAGCGTTGTAACTCCTCAGGGGTGCATTTGCGGGCCCCCTTCCCATACAATTTTTTGTTGGTCTCGACATCCCTTATCACCCTGCGCCGGATGTACTAGCTCTCGTGAATCACCCTGTATATCATGGATTATTTTAAGGCGGCCGCTCGGCCGCTCTAGCCACTCTTAATGTAAAATTGGCCACTCTAAATCACAGAATTGGACGCTCTTAAAATATAATTTCGTAATGAAAACTCGTCGGAAATATGACAAAAATTCTTTCTCTCTTTCTTACGGCATCCCTGATTCAAGTTATGAAACGAAAGACTGCAAAATGTACACATATTAGGTGTAGTAAAAAGAAATCCATTATTTTCCCAATAGATGGCGTTATTTATCTGCATCTCGCGTTGTATAAGTCCGATCGTGTTCCGCTAGGGGGCATTAGAAAGATGACAGTTCCTACTAAAAAAGCTTTTTTGACACTTTTTTGATTGATTGATTCAGTTTTGTTTGAGAGCTTGTCAAAGATGGACATCAGCAAAGAGAAAATTCGCTACATTTTACAGTTTTTCTTCGATAAGGGAGAAAACGCAAGCCAGGCGGCTGAAAATGCGAATAGCGTTTATGGACCTGATACTGTAACAGCCAATCATGCGCAAATTTTGGTTTCGTCTATTTCGTTCCGGTAACTTCGATGTCAAGGATGCACCACGCACTGGAAGGCCAATTGTCGAAAATGTCGATAAAATCATGGAAATTATCGAGTCCGACCGTCATGTTAGCACTGTTTCGATTGCAAAAGAGCTAAAGATTGCACAAAAAACCGTTTGGAACCATTTGAATAAGGCTGGATACACAAAGAAGCTCGATGTATGGGTGCCACACGAGTTAACGCAAAAAAACCTCACAGACCGAATTTCCATCTGCGAATCGCTACTGAAGCGCAACAAAAATCGACCCATTTCTGAAGCGGTTGGTGACTGGTGATGAAAAGTGGGTCACTTACGACAACGTCAAGCGAAAACGGTCGTGGTCGAAACACGGTGAACCGGCGGAAACGGTGGCCAAGCCAGGATTGACGGCCAGGAAGGTTTTGCTGTGTGTTTGGTGGGATTGGCAGGGAATTATCTACTATGAGCTGCTCCCATACGGCAAAACTGTTAACTCGGAACTCTACTGTCAAACAATTGGACCGTCTGAAAGAAGCAATCGCCCATAAGCGGCCAGCTTTGGCCAATAGGAGAGGAATTGTGTTCCATCAGGACAACGCCAGGCCACACACATCGATAGTGACTCGCAGAACTCCGGGAGTTTGGTTGGGAGGTTCTTCTGCATCCACCTTACAGTCCCGGACCTGGCACCAAGTGATTACCATCTGTTCCTGTCCATGGCGAACAATTTTGCTGGTGAAACAATCGCTTCAAGAGAGGCTTCTGAAATTCGACTGTCTCAATTTTTTGGCTAATAGGAACGAGGGCTTCTATGAAAGAGGCATAATGAAATTACCTTTAAAATGGCAACAAGTTATCGAACAAAACGGCGCATATTTGACCTAAATCGGGTCATTCTAACTATCTTAAATAAAGCCCTCAATTTAATGCAAAAATAATGGATTTCTTTTTACCACACCTAATATTAGCGATCGAGACATTTGTGTTGATGTACATTAGTAACTAATGATTAGTTCTAAGTAATAACACTTTTTAAAACAGAATGTTTTGTTTATGTTTCTTTTCTTTTTAGTCAACGACACATTTATGTTCCTTATTTTTATTAAAATAAAATACCGTTTAAGTATGTACAAAATTTATGAAAAAAAAAAAAATGCATTAAAACCTTATTAAAAAGGTCCGCTCTTAATTTTTCTTAAAATAATCTATGCTGTATATTATAATATTTTGTCTGTTTCTCTGTATAAGACTTTGTATAAGACACTGAGGAAGCTATGCGCAACCGCCTCACGATTAAAGCGAATGTGGAACTACTGCGATAACGTCTAAAAAGGAACTAAAAGTTGGAAGTCAAAATAGTCCCACTTTCAGTGATTTATGTAAACCAAGCATTATTATTGCAAGCGCACCAACGAACATTAGCCGCAGTACAAAACCACATCGCAACGTCCAATCATCCTTTCGTCCTTTGTCTGTGGGAGAATATTTCATTAAAAAAAATTTTTTTTTTTTGTTAACTCATTTATGGCTCCAACCAAAAGCGCTTTTCAGAACAATTTAACGCAATTGGAATAAAGATTTTTCCGGACTTTTTTTTCTGTTTTAACTTGATTCGCGAAAACCCAAAATCGCATCCTCTAGCAAAAACAACAACAAACTGTAACGTCCATTTCAGACACAACACGCCGCAAGATAATACAGTGAAATGCAGCAAATGCTGTTGATCGTAGGCGCTGTTCGCCAGCAACACCAACAGGCAAAAACAAGCAACACTTGCAACAGCAATAATGGCTGTTTATCATTGTCCGTCCGTTGGCGGTGTAGGAATATTATTCTTTAATTAAAATTTGTTTTCGTTGATGTGCAAACAAAAAAAAAAATCAACAAAAAAAAATGGGAAAATTTCAAAATTTTCTCCGAAAAGGCTATGGGGATTTGAGAATTTCGGATACGAGGGAACGAACGATTTTCAAATCGCTCAAAGCCTCGGTTATTAGAAAACGAACAAAGCCGAGGCAAGCGAGAGACATACATATGTACAATAAATATTTTTTTTTTTTTGGATTTGAAAGCTTTGAAATTAAAGAAAAACAATCCGTTTCGGGATCCGATAAGTGGGAATATGGAAACATACAACCAAGCGTCGCGCCGCAGCCATTGCAGAACAATAAAACTTTCGACAAAAACAACAAAATGCTGAAATCCCTTTTTACAACAACTCGTACAGCGCATTTTACCGCAGAGCTTAAAATCAAACTGGATGGAAAGCATTGCCCGCCACCTCTTCTCCTTCCAATTTCACATATAAATTTTTTGCTCCCCTCCCCCTTACGTTCGCGCACGTAAGCGCGCTGAACCCATTTGCCTGGGTATTCGCAATCAACCGCGAAACGCATGAGCTTACAATTTCTCCCTTCACTGGATTGCTTAAAATGTCCCTTTTTTCCGTTTGATTGCAAAACTACAACGAAGCGAGAGCCCACAGCCACTCATGGCCTACGACGAACGAACGGACGAACGGGCGAACGAGCACATCACGTCGATTCGGTTCCGTAACCCAAATTCCTGACAAAAGGCAACAGCCAACATGAGAGCTCATCTCAATGTTGGCAATCAATGCGCCGCTGGCTGATGATGTCCCGCGTCCCTAGTGCATATGCGAGACACCCAATGGGAAATCGTTATATCGATGACACACCAATCTTTAGGAGAAACCGATGATTCTTTTCATCGATGGAATGGATTCTCCTTGGGTTATTTGAACGGTACGGTGGTGTATATACATACTGCCGTGCCAGTTCAGCAAACTAAAAACATTGGCTTATGGCTGAATACACGCAAATGTTTCGGAAAGAAAAATGCACTACCTTCCATTTCCCGACCGTTCTCTTATTGAAAATGGCATAATGCCGGAAACGATGTTGGCAGCAGGATCAGAAACGGGACGCGACTGACGACGTTCTGTGCTCGATAATGGCTTTCATTTTGAATTTGACCAATTTTCATTCTAAAAAAAAAAAGTCGGAAAAACAAAAAGAAAAAAGAAAGCGAAAACCACTAGCATTGTTTCCCGTTCTGTCCCATCATCAACAGCCAGGCAATGATGTCGATTGGCAGCATGGAAAACGACAGAATTTTAAATTGAAAAGAAAGAAATTCTAAAGGAAAAATAAAGAACTTTTCATTAAACAAAAATGAAAAAGAAAAAGTAAAACCATTAGAAGAGATTTCCTGTGCTGCACCGAGAAAAAATTCTTTCCTCATTCGATGCTAAACCCTTTTTCCTTAACGGATTTTATTGGCATAAAATGCCCATTAGAGTAAACTTTTTTTGATTTTTTTCAATTTCTTTGCTTTCTTTATTCAAAATTGTTTGGAATTTTCAATTAAAGTGGTTATTGGCTTTTTTTTAAAAGGGTCAAGTACTAAATCGTCTGGACATTGAGCTTTAAAATCCAAAGTTCCTTAAAGGGTTTAAGCTTTTGTCTTGAGTGAAATCCATGATGACCTCTAATTGTTCTTTTTAAGCCGTCAAACATCAATGCTATCAAAGAGTGCGCAAAAAACCATTTAAGAACCCAAAACCGTAGACAAAGAATTCCTCTAATGGCACAGTTGTCAATTCCGGGGAGTCTCACCTTAATTAATGTTAATGTTTGGTCTTCAGCGGAGCTTGACTTAGAGTTGGAGAAAAGTTTGAAATGAACTTGTAGGCCACCATTGGTTTGTTATTAGAAGGTTTAAAAACAAATTTAAGGCGATTTTAGGCTGTTTATTGAGACACTCTGGGGATATATCCCCTAAAAATTGCCAACAGAGTCTTATGTGTAGAGGAAGTCGTTCGGTCCCTTGCATAATTATATTTCAATCCTTCCTTTAGACTTGTCACTGTTAGAAGGCCAGTAGAAGGCCCCCAATTGTGATTTAAATTGGTGAATTTTCATCGAAATGATAGCAAAGGATAATCAGATCCTTTCGAGCATTCGAAAATCTGAATGCTTCTACCTTAATGCCCATAGAGTTAAAAAAAAAACCAATTTCTGATAGGTTTTAAATACTCCTCCACAACAACTACATTAAAATTCACAATTACTACAATTTTCGTCAAGAAATGTATTTGGGACCAATGTTCGAAAAATGTATGTTCGAAACTTCTTAATTTTTATTAAGGATTTTGGATAATCAAACTTTCTAGCATGGTTTTTGTAGGTATAAATTTATTTTTATTTAAAAATTTATTTATGTACCTAAAAATGTTCGAAAAATTTAATTTCGAAATCTCGCTTGGGCATTATGGATTGTCGAAAACGTACTTTTGTAAAAAGCTTCACATTCCTCCTATTCGCATAATTTTAGTTAGCCGCCTATAAAATGACAAAAATCAAAAATATTCGAAAAATTAAATTTTCGAAAATCCACAATGGGTTTTAAATATGTTCGAAAATTGAATTTTCTAACACGGTTAACATTCATTTCGTATAATAAACTTTAAATACCTTAAATATTACGAAAACAAAAATGTTCGAAAAATTCCATTCCGAAAATCCACTAGGGCAATTACGGATTTTCGAAACTTTTTTCACAGGGTTCATATTTCCATCAGTTTCATTTGAATTGAGTTACTACAAATTTTCAATTATAAACCCATTTGGAAAATCTCATTTTCGATAGTTCTTGGTGGGTATCAAGGATTTTCAAAAGTGCACTTTTTTTAAAGGGTTCAATTTTCGATTGCTTAAATACCTAGAAATCTTTGATAATAAAAAAATTTAAAAAAATTCGTTTCGAACGCCCACGATGGGATTTTCGAAAATGAAATTTTTTTTACAATGTTCGTATTTCAATGACAATAATTTAAGGTGAATAGCTGCACAATTACGATAATCGATAATTTTAGAAAGAATTTCACTTTCGAAATTTGAATTTCGAAATTTGAATTTAAAAAAATTTCGAAGATAAATTTTTCTTAGAGTGTTTAAATTCTCCTAGGAATATTTCTATTTGATTGTCTGCAAAACTACCTACACAAAACAGTCAACAGTGTTCGAAAAAAATCAATTTCGAAAACCTCCCAATGGGCATTAAATTGAAGCATGAAATCGGCTTAAAGCTTTTTCTTTTCATATTTTTCGAAGCGTAGATAGCGACACTAGCCTTTAGAAGTTAATTTCTATCATTCAACAAACATAAAACTCCCCCAACCTGAGCTTCCAACTCCTTGCTACTTATGATAATGCCCCACCATATGGAAAACGCTTCCCTTTGATCATCGATAATCAATCAAGGTACCGATGTATTTCTAATTATTAACCATTTCGTAATTACATTACCCAAACTTTCAGTTCAACTCCAGATGAGAGTCAATCTCGTTAACTGTATCGCAAACACCAATAAACTTACACACATCCCACCACCCCGCTGCAGCTGTTCGCTCACAACGAAAACTGAATCCATTCAAAATATTCGAACATCAGAGGAAATTCTGTACCAAAAATGCCCGATGGCTTAACGAAATTGATATCTAAATTTTGTAAATGTTATTTTGAAATTTCGCCTTTATGCTCCGACCGACCGAGCGAGCGAGCGACCGACCAATGCAAGTGTGGATTACGATGGGCGTGTTTTTCTATGTGGGGAGGATAGATATAGAAGATGGGCAGCGGCGAGGACGGCATGCAAATTTGCGAGCAATTGGTTTATCTAAATTTACTAAGCTTCATGTTATCAAAGGCGGACCGCCGCGCGCACATTGCACTTTAAGTGCATCACGTTTGGGGCATTCTATTTTGAAGTGCATTCGTTTTTGCTTTCATTCTATTTGTATTCTATTTTTTTCATTTTTTTCGTTGCATCAATTTTGTGTAGCCCGAAGCGGAATAATTAAAAATGTTGTTTTTATAGGAACTTTTTTTCCTTTCGTGTGCTTTGAGAGAGCTTTTTTTCGATTATTAATTTTTTTGTTTTTTTGGTATTCTTTCTTTTGCTGTCCTGGCGAGGTGTTTTGCTGCGCTTTTTGTGAGTTTTAGAATTTTCAATTTGCACCGTTTCAATGGAATTTGCGGTGGCGATAATAAAAGTCGTACCCAGTCGCATGCGGCAACGTTTGTTTTCGCTTTTGATTATGCTCTCGAATTGAAAATGCAATCCCCCTTCCCAAGTTGTTCCCCCTTTTTTCGGCTTTTTTTTTTCCAATTTTTATTTTGACTGTCAACAATTTTTATTTTTTTTTTATTTCATTTTCGTTAACTGTTACTGACTACTGAACGAAACGAAACGGAACGAAATGGAACGAACGAAAACATGGCAGCAAGGATTACAAATGCCCACGCACAGAGCAGAACAGGCAGGCGGCAGCAGGCGGCGATTGCGGTTGACGATGCCTGTCCTCCCAGTGCACGTTGCACTCAAATCCTCATAAAGATTGCATTTTATGCTTTGGTCAAAGCAGCGTAAAGAAAAATTTTTAGCTACAGAAACATCAAAAAAAAGGAACAGTGGACGGGGAGCAAAAAGAGGAAATAACGATAAAGAGAAAGAGAAGGGAGCCGCCTGTGCTTGGGCTAAGGATTTAGCGAATATTGCAATCTGAAAAGACCAACAACCATAAACGCATTTAAATCGAAAGGGCTCAGAAGGTCCTCTGCAGTGTAGCTTTTCTAATATGCACTCAAATTTTTTTTTTTTTTTGAGTTCCTTTTTTCTATGCAAGCGTCAGTAAGGATTTTTTCAAGTATTTTGCGCTTTTTTCCTCCCAAACGAATTCCATGCAAAATTAACGCGCATAAGCATTTTGTTTACTGAGTGTTCGGATGCCTAAAATAAAAGTTGAGAAGAAAAAACAAAAATAATATTTGCTCTTAGCGGATGGAGAGGGGCAACAGTGCATAAACTAAATGTCCAATCTAGACCCCAGACTCGTCGCGATTTTAATCGTCCCATGCACTGAGAGAAATTTTGTTCTAAAAAATTGAATTCCAAGCTAGAACCTTTTTTTTATAACATTCTTTCGAAGGATATAAAAACTTCGCTTGATACCGGAACAGAAAGTTAACAAGCAAATATTTTAGGAGTGATCACATACATACATATATAATTCCGAAATGAGAAAAATTTACGATTTTGGAAAATCCATATACAATAAAAACCGTTTCCATAGCATTTCTATTCAATCATTTTATATGGAGACTATAGTAACAACATATATTTCTTATCTGCAAATTAGAAAGGGAAAACTAAGTCAAAACTAGATCGTCATTATCTTTGGATAAATTCAAATTCGATGTGATTTTGCAGTTTATTACTGTGACATCCCCGTTAGTCTGAAATGGGTCCGAATTAAATCCGAATTGAGTACCAAAAGAGTCCGTTTTAAGTCCGAACTGATTTCGAAATTACTCCGAATTTAGTCCGAATAGAGTCCAACTTGAGTCCGAAATTACTCCGAATTGAGTCCAAAAAAATTTGAATTGAGTCCAAAATGAGTTCGAAATTACTCCGAATTCAGTCCGAAATGGAACCAAAATTTGAAAAATATGAGGCACAAACGTATGAGTCCGCAGTAAATCCGAATTTAATCCCAATTTAGTTCCAATTGTGTCCAAATTGAGACCAAATCGAGTCCGAAGTTACTCCGGATTGAGTTCGAAACTATAAATGAGGCTCAATAATGTGATTCCGAAATGAGTCTCAAAAATGTGTAAGATATAAATGAGGCTCCGAAAAATCAATCCGAAATAAGTCCGAAATAAATGCGAAATTAGATAGAACAGAGCAAGATAGGAAACACGCTCTTACAATGGTTTCGTCTCAGAATTAGGAGTCATATACGATTCTATTAAGACTGAGAAGGTTTCTGGGTACCGTCGAAACTTTTAATAAAGCCATTTTTAAATCAAATTTCATTTAACTTCTAGTTTTTTCACTATTATCCTATTCCAGCTTAATTTAATTAATTGAGCCGTTTATTTTGAAAGTGGCATAAGTCACTTTTTTTTAAGTCGAGATATTTAAGGGTTTGCGTTTTAACACGTTTAAAAATATGGATGCTAACTTTCGAGAAGATTTACTTGTATTTGTTATCTAATGATACTGACATTTTTGAGTATAAATTTTTTAAAAATGAAAAGATACCGTTCAATTGTATTTAGTGTTGCCATTACTGGATTTTTTTGAAAAAGTGACTTATGCCACTTTCAAAATAAACGGCTCAATTAATAATTATTTCCAGTGTATTCGGACGCGTTGCAGTTGAGAGCTTCGACGAGTCACGAACGGAAGCGGAAACATAAAACGTAATCTTCGTAACAAATATGACGTTAGCAAAGAAAGACCGAGCAAAAAAAGGAGAGAAATTAAAGTCAAAGGCCAGCAAATCCAGAGTGAAACAAAAAGAACAACAACAACAGCCAGCAGCCGCCATGCTCCTACGCAACTGACAATGCAACGTTTTTAAGTCGATGCGAGCGCCCAGTCCAAAACCAAAGACCGAAAAAAGTGTTAAACAAGAGGCGGAAAACGAAAAAAACAAAATGGAATACGAAAATGATACGAGTTGCTTTTTAAAATGCAACACTGTATACCGAAAAAAATCTTCCAACAGCACCAAATAAGAACAAAAAACTGGAGAAAAGGGGATAAAAGTGTGGGCAAAAATGTTCCAAAAGAAACCGGTAAAATGAAAGATACGACCAAGACAATAAATTGTTGAGAAAAAACAGCAACATTTGCAAAATAGAAAAATATACGAAAATAGAAAAAGATAGAAAAAAAGAGATAGAAATATGGATAGAAAAGAAAGGATGAAAAAATGCACAAATATGTGGGTGAGAAAATTGCAAAGTCAAGAGGAAATTGTGTGGAACGCATGTTGAACGCTCATCGTACGGTACATACCCACTACAATGTTCTTTTAAAATGAAAGAAGAACAGGGTTGTTAAGCGCATTGTAAACAGGTTAAGCTATGGGTGACCGGATGTAATGAACGTTGTTGAAGGAAACATTCGAATTTCATTCATTTTCCTTTTACACTTCAAATGAAAAATGAAAAGGGGAAAAAAATTTAAATTGTAAAGATGAAAAGAGATAAATTTTTGGAAAATGGTGAAGAGGATGCAAAATAGAAAATGGAAATTAAAAATAAAAAAAATAAAGGAAAAACAAAATGGAGTTTAATTTAAAGGATTTCAAAGAATTTAACTTTTTTTGGGGGATTTTTGCTTTTTGCCTGTGCGCATTCGTGTTGAATCAAATTTTATGCGAAAATTTCATTGAGCCAAAACCGAAAGGACATCCTCAACAAGGTATAAATTCATTTTGGGAACAAGCCATTTACACGTTCATCCGTAAATAAATGCCAAAGCAAAAGTGCCCAATCCGCTTTATAAAGTGCTTCATTTGCTTCATTGCAATAATTCGTATCGGATGTGAACGTTCGACGTACAAAATTCCTTCGCACACAGAAGACAATATTACCCCAGACGGACGACAAGTTAAGTACGTCGAAAGCTGCCTAAAAGCAATTTAACCTTTTCAACTTTGCTCCTCTTCGTCGGAGACGGCGATGCCACCGCCTCCATTCCTTCGTCGGCTACTTATTGTTTTCTTACATATAAACATTTGTAAGCGTCATCTTTGCTCGTCTCAATATCCTTCTGTTTCGTCTTCGAGGTCTCTCGGTCTCTCCCTTTCACCCTTTGGCCATCATTCCATTTCCCTCTATCTCAGCTCTTTTCTGGCACAAATAGTTGTTTTCGTACTTAATCCAATACATTCCTCGCATAAGAAATTTTTTGGTATTTCTTGTTTTTTTTTTGGGGGGATTTTTTTTTCCTGGCTCTCTTGGCTGTGTTTGAGGTCACGTACATACCAATATTGTTGTCCGCAGACAAATTTATTGAGTTGCAAGTTGGCTAAATAGCAGACGTTCATATTATTTTTACGAAATATCGCAACAAAAAAAAAAAAAAATAAAGAAAATGAAGAAAATACCCCTTGCAAACATTAAAAAATATATAACCATAGTGTGCAGTCTTACTACCATTTTCCTAATGCTTTGAGCATAAATGTTTTAAGCTCAAGCAAAATAATGGCTCTAATATGCATATGTGAGGATCATTTCGATCCCAGGAAATTCATTTCGTTTGGTGAAGAACAATACATTAACCCTGTAATGGGTCTGCGCTTTTAGAATTTTGTAGTGCTATTTACTAAGATATTTAGAAGCATACTTTAAGGGAACCAACTAAAGGAAAATTTTCTTAGATTTTTTGAATATGTAAAGGACAGTAGGGTGGGACCTTACAGGGCCTACCTGAAGAGGATGAAAATAATATTACAAAAAATCGTGTAAAAAACTGTGCAAAAAAGAAAAAATATACATTTATACAAATCAAATTGGAAAATCCCCTAAGCTAACAAAGATATAGCTTTACACATTTCAATCAAAGACCTATTTTCTAATCGGGCTTTAAAAAATTAAATTGTGTTCTAGCAAACACTTTAGGAGGTCGAAACGTCTCCGAAATAAAAATCAAAAAATATATATATATGGCCTAGAAATATGAGTCTGAAATATGTACAAGTTAAGTCCGAAACGAGTTCCGCAACGAGTTCGAATTTAGTCCGACTTGAGTCCGAAATAAGCCTGAAAATAGTGCAGATTGAGTCGGAAATTTTTCTAAAGTATAAAACCACAAAATATTAGTCAGAAAGAAGACCAAAATATTTGGAAATCAGAAAGGAATCTTACATTACCAGAAGAGCGGCATCGAAATAACAAAACAAAAACTTTGCAAATGACTTCAAAATACAATAAGTTCCTTATATTTTCGAAATAACTCAATAAGCACTCAATTGCAGCACTTAAACTCATTAGAGTCTGGCACCGCATATATGAATAGCATAGAGCAGACGTTCACGGACCAAGTCCCGTTTCTTGAATGTGTTTACGATTTTGTCAATCACGAAGGACACTGACACACCATCAGCCATGATGAACGAAATTGTTTTGAATACTTGATGTAGGCCTTCGGAAATGTTTCGCAAATTCATCGTCTCTTTTAAAGGTAGCAAATACACCTTTAAACAATTTTAGTTAACTATCATAACGGATGTGATGCAGGCCATGGCGCATTTGTGGTATTAGGGCAGTTTTTATTTTGTTTGCCCTCATTGTACCGCTGTAAATTATAAAATAAATATAAGTGTTTTCCAAAACTCCTTTGTTTTTCATTTATTAGCATCGAGCAAATCTGGAAATGTGATCGATATTTTTAAATTGGCACCGCTATCCATATATGCGGTGCCAGACTCTTAAATGAGTTTAAGTGCTGCAATTTGTAGTATCTTAGTATTAGCTATGAATTTTTTTATGTATAGATTTGCATAATGTTAGCATGCGTAATAATGTTTATTAAAAACCAGAAAAAATTATAGTTTCTTGTACTTTTCTTTTCTTTCCAGATGTGAAATATTAGGGGTATTCACATAGGCGTCGGGAAGTAGGAAAGTCGGAAAATTTTAAATGCTTAAAAAGTTGTGCAAGATACAAAAAAAGTTTACAACATTTTTAAGAAGTCGCAATTTTCCGATTTTCCGACTTTCCAACGTTTTTAACACGCCTTTGTGAATACCCCTATTATTTCCGAAAAGTGATTTCGTCTGCAAAAGCGTTTAAGAAAACCTTAGTGTCTATCCACTCCACATAGCGACTTCAAAGAAGCAGGAACATTTTGTAATAAAATTTTTTTTTTTTCACTAACCCACCACACGTGATTTTTGGGACACAAATTCCAGCGAAATAACAGGGAAGTACCTCAAAGCTGTTGTTCTCTCCTAAATATCACATTTGGACACGCTTAATATTTGAAGCACTGCACATATAATTGAACATTTTAAACGATTTCAACCGCACCTTTATATGTGCGCATTTTAGAAGTTGGTGAGAATTTTAGCAATGTGATTCACCGAATTCTTTAAACAAACCATTTATGTCATGACACGGCTTTTTTTCGTAAATTCCAAATAACTTAGTCAATTTTCCACCAATTTTGATCGAAAGATTCTAAATTTTTTTCCTACAAAAACAAGCTATCGATCTGCAAGGTGAAATTTAGAGGATAATTTAGTTTTTGAAAAAAAAAAAAAAAGTGAAAGTTGGTAAATAGCAAAAAATGACGAATATTTACACAAATTATATACTTTGAATAAGAATAACTTTTTTGTTTTTTGAGGAAATTAAATAACTTTTTCACTATAGAAAATATAATTTAATTCTCTTTCATTCGGTTTCAAAAAAATAAAAACAAGTTAACAAGTACCGGAGATATGACAAACAAAGTGAGATTATCTTTTTCTACAATCGAAAAAACAGTTATTTTGGAATATCTCAAAAACTGTTCTACTTTTGAACAATTTGATTTGAAATGATGTATAATATGTTGAGGATAAGAGAATTTTTCAAAATTTGTGGTGTAGTGTTATATGTGCAGTGCTTCAAATATTAAGTGTGTCCAAATGTCATATTTAGGCACATATGCAAAGGTGCATACGTGATATGGCATCAAAATGTTTCAAATCAATATGTGAAATGTCTTACGCGTATGCACAAAATGTGATTTGTTAAAAATAATTTGTTATGAAAATGTGGTGATTTGTTTCAAAATATAATAAGGTAGACAATATTTATATTTAGATTACACAAATACCAGTGTGGTAATCTATGCAGATGAGGATCACAAGTTTTGAAATTGAATTGAATAAAATTGTTCGAATATGCTCAATGGATATTTGGAGAAAAAATTCACCACAAAGCCGTATTGATTTTGGCGAATAACTAAAATTTCATGATTTTTTAAAACAATAAAACATTTGAAAACAAACTTTGGTCACTTCAAAGATATTCTATGATAGTCATAAAATTCCATTTGTGCGTCACTATTATTAATATTGTGCTCTTGAATTAGGTGTTATTTGAAAAGCATTTTAATATTTGATGCACAACTGTATCTGGCATGCCGTTTAGCTTAAACCATTGCCAACTTCTGGCCCTGTTAATTGATATTTTCTTTTAACAGAGAGAAAGTGGATAGCAGAAAACTTTATAAATTCCAAAGGTCGAAGTTCAAATAAGCTTCTTTGGATTATTTAAGGAATTTCTAAAAAGAGAAAACTCTTAAGCTTTGTTGTAAAAACTTTATAAAGGTTAGTTGGTTTTTGGTTTTGGTTTTTGTTTTCCGCAAAAAAACAAAACTCAAAGAAACAAAAGCTATATTTTTCATTAGAATTTTAAATCAAGTTATCAAAACCAAGAGAGGTATAAAAGGGAGAAAAATTGCATGGTCGTTGAACTACCGAATTACATAATATTTATAGAGCATGGTTTATTGAAACCCACATAATATCTTAGCCTTCCAGGAATGCCAAGTAAGCAAGCAATTTATTAACTGGTGCAAGTATAAAGTTCTTGAATGAATCAATTCCTGGGTCCATAACCGGTTATTATATTAGGTGTAGTAAAAGAAATCCATTATTTTGCATTAAATTGAGGGCTTTATTTAAGATAGTTAGAATGACCCGATTTAGGTCAAATATGCGCCGTTTTGTTCGATAACTTGTTGCCATTTTAAAAGTAATTTCATTATGCCTCTCTCATAGAAGCCCTCGTGCCTATTAGCAAAAAATTGAGACAGTCGAATTTCAGAAGCCTCTCTTGAAGCGAATGTTTCACCAGCAAAATTGTTCGCCATGGACAGGAACAGATGGTAATCACTTGGTGCCAGGTCCGGACTATAAGGTGGATGCAGAAGAACCTCCAACCAAACTCCCGGAGCTTCTGGCGAGTCACTATCGATGGTGTGGCCTGGCGTTGTCCTGATGGAACACAATTCCTCTCCTATTGGCCAAAGCTGGCCGCTTATGGGCGATTGCTTCCTTCAGACGGTCCAATTGTTGACAGTAGAGTTCCGAGTTAAGAGTTTTGCCGTATGGGAGCAGCTCAATAGTAATAATCCCTGCCAATCCACCAAACACACAGCAAAACCTTCCTGGCCGTCAATCCTGGCTTGGCCACCGTTTCCGCCGGTTTGCCGTGTTTCGTCACGACCGTTTTCGCTTGACGTTGTCGTAAGTGACCCACTTTTCATCACCAGTCACCAACCGCTTCAGAAATGGTCGATTTTGTTGCGGTTCAGCAGCGATTCGCAGATGGAAATTCGGTCTATGAGGTTTTTTGCGTTAACTCGTGTGGCACCCATACATCGAGCTTCTTGTGTATCCAGCCTTATTTCAAATGGTTCCAAACGGTTTTTTGTGCAATCTTTAGCTCTTTTGCAATCGAAACAGTGCTAACATGACGGTCGGACTCGATAATTTCCATGATTTTATCGACATTTTCGACAATTGGCCTTCCAGTGCGTGGTGCATCCTTGACATCGAAGTTACCGGAACGGAATCGACGAAACCAAAATTGCGCATGATTGGCTGTTACAGTACCAGGTCCATAAACGCTATTCACATTTTCAGCCGCCTGGCTTGCGTTTCTCCCTTATCGAAGAAAAACTGTAAAATGTAGCGAATTTTCTTTCTGATGTCCATCTTTGACAAGCTCTCAAACAAAACTGAATCAATCAATCAAAAAAGTGTCAAAAAAGCTTTTTTAGTAGGAACTGTCATCTTTCTAATGCCCCCTAGCGGAACACGATCGGACTTATACAACGCGAGATGCAGATAAATAACGCCATCTATTGGAAAAATAATGGATTTCTTTTTACTACACCTAATATGTCATCCCGATGTATGGTATTTTATTAGTAATATGAGTTTGTCATTTTCTCAAGGAGTCAATAAATATCGAACAAAGGCGAAAATTTTAACACTTCTTATAGCGTGCGAGTTCATTGTTTTTCTGAGAAAATCTGATGTACTGTTTATATACGCGATATAAAGGGAATTTCATTCAGCTGGTCAGTAATGTTCATCCTTTTCTAAAGAACTTTATATCGAGACCATAGTCGCTTATATGTACGTGAAATGGGAGCATTACACATCATCTCAGGAAATATTTCTGTGTCTAAGTCAGAACCATTCCCAACATATATATCATTAACTCTAAGTTCTCACTCCTAACTTGGTGCCAGAGCCCTCAAAATGATCTTATTTAAGAGCCTTAAATGAATTTGTTGGACTTTTCGTATGACATTTCTGAGCCTCATCATATTTTCTTCACATTTCGGTCTTGTTTCTGTTTCATATACAATTTTTTAAAGCTTTATATGTTACACAAACTTTTGACTTTATTCGGTCTAAACTTGACGTCGTTTCGGGCTAATTTCGGATTCATATGTCAGAACGTAATGTTTCTCACATATTTTCGGACTCACTTCGGACATAAAGTTCTTACCCTCAAATTAAATAAAAATTGTATAATCATTTCGGACTCAATCCGCCCAAGTTTCAGATTCATATTACTCAGCCTTATACTTTTTTTTAAAATTTAGTACTCATTTCGGAGTTGTTGACTAATTCCGAAGTTACTTCGGCGTCGTTTCGGACTCGTTTCGGAGTCATTTCGAACTTATTTTGGAGTCATTTCGGACTCGTTTCGAATTATTTTAGGAGTAGTTTCGGAGTCATTTCGGACTCGTTTCGGAGTCATTTCGGACCATTTTGAGACTCATATTTCTGATCCCCATATTTTCTATATGTTTCGGAATTATTTCGGATACATATTTCTGGCCCTCATATTTTTTCAAAATTTCGGACTCCTTGAAAGTTTTCTTTGTGCCTTATTAACAGTGACAGTTCTTCTGATAAGCACCTTCGCAACAATCATATGCTTTAAACTGAAATGTGTAATACAAGGGGAAAATATAATTTAATTCTCTTTCATTCGGTTTCAAAAAAATAAAAACAAGTTAACAAGTACCGGAGATATGACAAACAAAGTGAGATTATCTTTTTCTACAATCGAAAAAACAGTTATTTTGGAATATCTCAAAAACTGTTCTACTTTTGAACAATTTGATTTGAAATGATGTATAATATGTTGAGGATAAGAGAATTTTTCAAAATTTGTGGTGTAGTGTTATATGTGCAGTGCTTCAAATATTAAGTGTGTCCAAATGTCATATTTAGGCACATATGCAAAGGTGCATACGTGATATGGCATCAAAATGTTTCAAATCATATGTGAAATGTCTTACGCGTATGCACAAAATGTGATTTGTTAAAAATAATTTGTTATGAAAATGTGGTGATTTGTTTCAAAATATAATAAGGTAGACAATATTTATATTTAGATTACACAAATACCAGTGTGGTAATCTATGCAGATGAGGATCACAAGTTTTGAAATTGAATTGAATAAAATTGTTCGAATATGCTCAATGGATATTTGGAGAAAAAATTCACCACAAAGCCGTATTGATTTTTGGCGAATAACTAAAATTTCATGATTTTTAAAACAATAAAACATTTGAAAACAAACTTTGGTCACTTCAAAGATATTCTATGATAGTCATAAAATTCCATTTGTGCGTCACTATTATTAATATTGTGCTCTTGAAGTAGGTGTTATTTGAAAAGCATTTTAATATTTGATGCACAACTGTATCTGGCATGCCGTTTAGCTTAAGCCATTGCCAACTACTGGCCCTGTTAATTGATATTTTCTTTTAACAGAGAGAAAGTGGATAGCAGAAAACTTTATAAATTCCAAAGGTCGAAGTTCAAATAAGCTTCTTTGGATTATTTAAGGAATTTCTAAAAAGAGAAAACTCTTAAGCTTTGTTGTAAGAAAACTTTATAAAGGTTAGTTGGTTTTTGGTTTTGGTTTTTGTTTTCCGCAAAATAACAAAACTCAAAGAAACAAAAGCTTATTTTTCATTAGAATTTTAAATCAAGTTATCAAAACCAAGAGAGGTTATAAAAGGGAGAAAAATTGCAAGGTCGTTGAACTACCGAATTACATAATATTTATAGAGCATGGTTTATTGAAACCCACATAATATCTTAGCCTTCCACGAATGCCAAGTAAGCAAGCAATTTATTATTAACTGGTGCAAGTATAAAGTTCTTGAATGAATCAATTCCTGGGTCCATAACCGGTTATTATATGTCATCCCGATGTATGGTATTTTTATTAGTATATATGAGTTTGTCATTTTCCCAAGGAGTCAATAAATATCGAACAAAGGCGAAAATTTTAACACTTCTTATAGCGTGCGAGTTCATTGTTTTTCTGAGAAAATCTGATGTACTGTTTATATACGCGATATAAAAGGGAATTTCATTCAGCTGGTCAGTAATGTTCATCCTTTTCTAAAGAACTTTATATCAAGACCATAGTCGCTCATATGTACGTGAAATAAGAGCATTACACATCATCTCAGGAAATATTCTGTGTCTAAGTCAGAACCATTCCCCAACATATATATCATTAACTCTAAATTCTCACTCCTAACTTGGTGCCAGAGCCCTCAAAATGATCTTATTTAAGAGCCTTAAATGAATTTGTTGGACTTTTCGTATGACATTTCTGAGCCTCATCATATTTTCTTCACATTTCGGTCTTGTTTCTGACCCGTATACAATTTTTTAAAGCTTTTTATGTTACACAAACTTTTGACTTTATTCGGTCTAAACTTGACGTCCTTTTGGGCTAATTTCGGATTCATATGTCAGAACGTAATGTTTCTCACATATTTCGGACTCACTTCGGACATTAAGTTCTTACCCTCAAATTAAATAAAAATTGTATAATCATTTCGGACTCAATCCGCCCAAGTTTCAGATTCATATTACTCAGCCTTATACTTTTTTTTAAAATTTAGTACTCATTTCGGAGTTGTTGACTAATTCCGAAGTTACTTCGGCGTCGTTTCGGACTCGTTTCGGAGTCATTTCGAACTTATTTTGGAGTCATTTCGGACTCGTTTCGAAATTATTTAGGAGTAGTTTCGGAGTCATTTCGGACTCGTTTCGGAGTCATTTCGGACCATTTTGAGACTCATATTTCTGATCCCCATATTTTCTATATGTTTCGGAATTATTTCGGATACATATTTCTGGCCCTCATATTTTTTCAAAATTTCGGACTCCTTGAAAGTTTTCTTTGTGCCTTAGTTAACAGTGACAGTTCTTCTGATAAGCACCTTCGCAACAATCATATGCTTTAAACTGAAATGTGTAATACAAGGGGAAAAACTTTGAAGAAAAAAGAAACAAAAAGGCACCAGTGCCGTAGCAACCATAGGGGAAGAGGGGGATTTCCCCCCACGCATTTTTGTTTTTGGCAATGAAAAAAAATAAAAAAGGAGAAAAAATAAATGAAAATCGAAAAAACATGCATTGAAAGCGTGCATGTAATGTGGTTTTAATTAAAATAGACGTTAAAATTGAAAAAATAATTTTTCCCCCCACGCAAATTGAAAAAATTATTTCTCCCCCACGCAAAACAGAATTGCTACGGCACTGAAAGGAACAATCACCCTATTCAGCTTTATGGAGAGAAATTTCCCCGGATAAGTGTCGTCCGTTTTACTTAAAAGTCGAATGGAACTTTAAATTGTTTTCCTCAAAGAAATTATTCTACTTCAATAAACGTCAACTTACAATTTTCTATTTCCTTTACTATTGGGGTGTCGTTTAAGAAACATTAGCAATAGAAAATGAGGCGGACTGCGAATGATTAGTTATAACGATGATGCTCATGATGATGATAATGACGTCGTCGATGCCCAATGAATAAAGAAATGAATATCGCATCGATTCAATGAACCAAAAAGCTACTTTCGGAAATCTATTTCGGTTTATGTATTTATATTACTTTCAAACGACCAATGTAGAAGCATAGTTTCAGGGGCTGGCCAACAAGCTTGAATAGATCATGGACTGAACTTTATTTTTCCTATTATTTTTTCCTTTTTCTTTTCGCAACTCGAATGCAATTTACTAAACAATTTGCAATCAGTGGGTGGAAGGAAGAAGAAAAAAGAAAATTATAAGCAGTAAAATTAGAACTTTTCAGGCTGTGGGGAGTTTGGGGGTGTTGAATTGATATTCGCTCTTTTTTTCCATTGTTTTCTCTTTTGCTATTTCTTCGATTTCTTTAATGGAAATAATCTTCTTAAAGCATAAGCGAATAAATTGTTCAAATGAAATGGCACTTCCGGCGTGAATGCCTTAATGAAAAGTACTTGTCTAGCAATAAGGTTTTTCTTACCAGCATGTCATGTAAGTAATTTTTTTTTCTTTTTTCTATTTCATTTCCACGTACGTACATATGTCAATCGAAGAGGCTAAATCAGTTTGTTTACGACCTCAAAGACATTACACCGTAAAAGCTATTGGGATCATTAAATATATGAGAGAATGATGGCACATAGGATTTTGTGTTAAGGCATTCATTCAGATAATGTTAGCTTTTTTTTGATATTCCTACTTTATTGTTTCCTTCGTAGATTTCATGAGCTTTCGTGTCTGCAAATAAATGAAATTGGGATTCTTTTTTATTGTTCAAGGCTACTTGATAAGCAATTATTTCCGGGCTGTGAAGAATTATTGTCGCTGGGAGAAAAATAAATTTAGGCTTTCGTAAATTTCTTCAATTATAAGTTTAGTAAACAGCGTTGCCATATTTTCTTTTAAGACAAATGAAATTTGAAATCGCAAACACTCTAGTCATCGATTTTTTCGTAATTATGCCGTGCGGCAACATCGTTATTAAAAGGGAAGCCCACCCCCTTTAGCAATTATTACGTTGGCCTTCAATGGTCCACTGTTTAAACTGAGAATTTCTCAGATTCATATGTAATTAAGTAGGTGCAAGGGAGAATACATTGAAAATGAACTAGAAGAGTGATGAAAGTTTATCAATGGAGTTGTTATAATTTCATGCTTTATTTTCTAATTGGCTTCGCAAAAGATGCTGAGGGTAACTATATATGTGTTTGGATTTACCGCCTCTTTGGGAGATGACTTTTACGCTCTACGAAGATAAGGACTTTTTCTTGTATCTTTAAAATTTTTAAAAATCATCTTCCAAAAGTAAAAAAAAGTCGCCATGAGTCTCGATTAGGGCTCAGAAATAAATGCCCTTAAAAACACAAAAACTTTCCGAATCCAATCCAGATCAATTCTACTATTGTATAAATTAAATTAAAGAGAATACCTCTCCTTCGAACCTGATTTCTGACCACTATTTGACATGGTCGTTCTTTTTCATGCAATAAACTATAAAATTTATCTCTTAAAAAAAAACATCCCGTTCAACTCTCCAATTAACTGAAAATTCATTTGATAAACTCTAAATATCAGCACAGCTATAACAAATTAGCACAAAGAGTGTGTGTGTTTGTGCGTGTCTTTACCGAACAGAGGGAAGTGTCATTTTTGACGCCAAAAGTTGCAAATATCAAAAGAAAACTTTCTAATGAAAATTTTTGGCCAAATTCAAAAAGAGCCAACACAACTTTGGGGAAAGAAAACTTCGTCCGAAACCGAAAGCCATGAGCCGAAGAAATGACCTATCCCCCTACCTCCACATCCCATCCCACAGTCTCTTCAGCATGTTTGCTGCAACTGAGAACATTGTCAGTTGATCCCGCTGTGCTGCCATGCTGGAGCAGCAGCATAACAAACAAAACTGAATCAACCAGAAGCTGGCAAGTTGCAAAGGCTAACGAAATTGGCTGCCAGTGTCGCCAGAAAATGAAAATGTTGCACGCGCTAATTATAAGCTAAGCTGCAAGTGAAGTCAGCCAGAGTTTTGCTCTTTCCGTTGTAGTTAGTTTCTCACTAATTGTAGCTCACGCGACACTTTACAGTGGGTATCAGAAGATATCCCACCCACCTCCAACAACACCAACAATAACAACAACAACAACAACAACAGCAAGAAGGACAATTTCAATTGAGTCCAAAGGCGAGAGAGCAAGAAGAAAAAACTTACAGTAGGATAACAATTAGCTGCATCATTAGTCCCATTCAGATGAATTCTGTTGAAGAATATGTCCCTAGAAAAAAAGAAAAAAAATATTAAGAAAAGCAAGAACGACACTTCTACAAGGGATTCTTGTTGTTTTCTTAGCGATTTCAACTTTCACCGTGAAAAAAAAAAACAAATAGAAAAGAAAAACTAAAAAGCTTGACTTGAAGCTTTATTCAACAATTTTCCTTGCTGCTGCGCTCCAGTGGATTCGTTGCCAAGTAGCTTTTTTGGCAAGGACACTTCTCTGAAGTACTACCCGTAGTGTCCCCCACATTGTAGAGCTTTGTTTCAGTTTTACAGTACTTGTTCTTCCTTTTCATGTCGTTGACTTACTGCCATAATAATTAAAATAGCCAATTTGTAAGATGCGAACAAATTGCCTTCGTTAAGCGTCAGGGATTTTTTTTTTTATTTTTCTATTTTTTTCTTCTAAGGCTCAAAGGCGAACGAAATTTCTGGGACACACACAATGGAAGTGAATTTACTGAATTGAGAGTTTTAGTTATTATAAATTTTATTATAACCAGTTAAAGGTAAAGTTGTTACGGGAATGAACAGAATAAAAAATTATTTCAAAGTTCTCAAATTTGAATGACCTAAATTGTAGGGCCGTTGTTTTACGCAGAACCAATCGCTGAAGATTTAAAAAATATACTTATAAGAGAAATCGACGCAAAATAAGTACTTATAAACAAAAATAAATATAAATAAAAAATTAAAGATATAGAAAAATAGTAAAAGCACAGAGAATAAATTAAAATATAAAGAAATAAAACGAATAATAATTAGAGGAATATTTAATGTATAAAAAATGTATAATCTATTATTAATCTATATTAAATATAAAAAATAATAGCAATTAAAAACAAGTAAGGGTGTTATAGTCAGGCGAGCCTGACAATAGAGTACCCGACACAGACACTTATGTTCGAATAATTTTTAATATCAAGAGGTGTTTAAGGACATATTGGGCCCATATACCGACTTTTGTTAAATTTCTTTATGAAAACCGCCCTTTTTTCACGCCCACTTTTC
>JAIPUU010000483.1:0-18237 GCA_020466095.1 Chlorops oryzae
AGTATGGGTGGGTTCTCCATCCTCCTTTCCTTCATTTTCAACTTCCAAAAATGCTTTTAATTGGGTGACATGTGCCGTTTTTTTCTCTCCGTGCTTTTTAAGTTTTACTAGGACTGGTGAGATAAACTTCACCACTTGGTAGGGCCCCTCGAATTTGGGTGCGGCAAATTTTTCTTCGGCCTTGAAGAGGGGAAAGGTTTTCACTAGTACCTGGTCACCTATTCGTGGTTTCCATGCTTGTCGTCGCAGATTGAAATGGCGGGCCTGCTCTTGTGTTGCTCTAGTTTGATTTTGTCTCACCAATTTGAAGACTTCTTGGAGCTCACTTGCCCATGTAGAAGTCGAAGGTCTTGCTGCCGTGGTTTCTGCGATGAGTTCCCTCGTATAGTTGCTTGGGCAGGCTGGTTCGCGTCCTTGTTAAGAAAGGCAGGGCTGTATCCCGTGCTCTCCGACATACTGCTGTTAATAGCTAGTGAGAATTCAGGTATTAAGTCGTCCCAGTGGTTATGTTGGCTCCCCATGTATTGTGCCAGCATAGTCTTAACGGTGCGATTTGCTCTCTCGGTAGGGTTCTCTTGAGGGGAATGTGGTGCAGTCCTCTGATGTTTAATCCCCAGATTTTCGAGGAATGTCACAAACTTTCAAATTGTAAAATTCCGTCCCGTTATCGGTGATCAACGTTGAAGGGATGCCATATCCACCAATTAATACGTTCTCTGAGAGCTTTCTGGACGATTTCTGTGGTAGCAGTTCTCGCGGGAATTAGTTCTATCCACTTTGAGAACTTGTCGAAAAATACTAAAAGGTATTTTTTTCCGTGTGTTGACCGGGGTAGGGGACCCATGAAGTCGGCGCAAAGTATCCCATGGTTCTTCAGCCACTAAGGTGTGCATTAAACCAGCGGGCTTACGTTGTTGACGCTTATAACGCTGGCAGCTAGGGCATTTTCTGATGTAGTTGCGCACATCGCGGTGCAGACCTGGCCAGAAATATTTCCTCGATATTCGTTAGATAGTTTTTTGGTGCCTAGGTGGCCGGCTGTAGGGCTGTTGTGGTTTTCTGCTAGGACTCTGGCGCGAACTTTTTTTGGTACGCATAGCTTCCATGTACAGTGGTCATCGTCCCTTCCGATCGTTGGCAAGTACCGAAGCAACTGGCCGTCTAATATTTTATAGTCTCTAAACTTTTCTGGTTGTTCTAGTACAAGCTTGATCCTCTTTTCAACCTAGTCTGGTGCTATGCTGATCTTGTTGCTGGCGTCTTCATGTATTACTTGGCACACGGTTTCCAAGGGCTGTTGGGAAAGGGCATCGGCGATGGCATTGTGCTTCCCTTTTCTATAATGAATCTCGTACGAAATTGCTTCAGTTCCAAAGCCCAGCGGGCGATTCTTCCTGTCGGGCTATCGAATGAATTCAACCATTTTAGAGCTTGATGGTCGGTAAGGATAATAAAGTGGTATCCCTCCAAATAGTGCCTCATCTTTCGTACTCCCCACACGATTGCCAAGCATTCCTTTTCCGTTGTTGAGTAATTGGTTTCGGCGCCATTAAGATGTCGGGTCTCGTAGGCGATCACGCGATCCGCTCCGTCAACCTCCTGCGTTATACGTAGGAAATCCTGGCAAAGTTTAATCAAATTTGTCCCAGGGGTATATCCTTTTCCGAATTTTTTTCCTTTTTCCAAATTTTTTTAAAAATCGAAAAAAATTGGGAAATGCGATACCAACATTTAGAAATTCCTTAATTTTTTGGAAACATTAACCCGGGCCTTTTTTATTTAAATCCTTTTGGGTTAAACCAATTTAATAATTATTTTTCCAAAACTCCGCACCTCCTATTTCCTAAGGTTGCCGGCTTTAGGGTAAAATTTTGGTCTTTTGTGTTCCTTATGTTTGCCCGTTGTCCTTCCTTTTGTTTTTCCGGCATTACGTTCACCTTTGAAAAGGGTTGTTTGGAAAAAGGGAAGAAAATTATTTAAACCCGCCCTTCAGGAAAAGTTTAACGCCAAAATTAACCCTTTTTAAACGATTGGGCGCTGAAATTCGTTCCTTTAAACCCAAGGTTTAATTTACTTGGAGGGGTAACTTTTGGAGGTTTCTTAGATGTCAAGGCAATAATCACTCCCGTTCTTTTTCAATTAAAATTGAGGAAATAAGGGCGGGCGGCAAGGGCTAGGTGAGGTCTCCTTTTTGTTGATTGCTTCCTTGTTGCTTTTCCCCAAACTTCCAACGATTTCCTTTTTACGGCTTGGTATAGAATGCCCAAGTTAAAATGGCAGTTCGGTCGAATTCCGGGGCCTCCTTGGCAGGCCGTCTAGTTTCCTTTATGGTTCCCTTGGTTCTTTAAACCATTAGATTTCGCCAACTTGTCTGGGCCAAGTGTTGTACCCCCCGATACTGACAAAAGTCCCAAGTGCGCTTAGAAAGTCCATTCCCAGTGAGGAAAGTGACTTCTTGCGCGTTATATCCTAGCATCACCGCAATGGCGAGAGTCTGAGTTGCCTGTTGGAGTGAGCCATCGGCCATATATACAGGCCTATTGACGTCGTTGATTACTCCGTAGTTAGCCAATCGGGTGGCTACCATTATAATACTCATGGTTGCGCCGGTGTCGATGGTCACCTTGTGGCATTCCTCACCAATTTATATTCGCGCTTGAAGGTGTCGGTTTTTGTAGTAGAGATACTTCTGCAAGGCGTGTTTCTTTGGGAGCTCCTCAGACCTTGCTACTGCGGGGCTCCTTGCTCGTTTCCCTGTCTCGTTCTACAGCAGTGAATTGTTCTTATTCCTTCCTTTCCACAGTCCCAACAGAACAATTTTCTTGGATTTTTACATTCGCGCCAGACGTGGCCCTTTTCGCCGCAGCAATGACAGACGACCCCGGACGGTTGATTATCTCCGGCTTGTACCATACGGGTTCCTTCTGGGGGTGGTTTGCGAGGTGTTGGGTGTTGTGGTTCTGTGTGTGGATGAGCACTGACTACTTCTAATTCTGATGCCACGTCAATCAGCTCGTTTAATGAACCGAAGTTTCGTCGCTTGATGTTAAGTTGGTACTCCTTGCGGCTATTACGTAGGATCAAATCAAGTTGTTTTTCGCTCGAGAATTCGGCGTGTCGCATGAGTTCTTGTATACTCGTCACATATTTTTTGAATGTTTCGTGCTCGTGCTGCTTTCGAGCTCTAATATTAACTTCGAGCTGCTCGAAGTATCTGTAGGGGAGGAAGAACTGCAGAAGCTCTTTCTTGAATTCCAGCCAGCTGCTCCATTCTCTTTTGTTGTTCCGATACCAAGTAAGGGCATAGCCCCTCAACAGTTCTGGCATCGTCTTTGGCAAGAATTGAGTGGGAATGTCGTATGCTCCTGCCAGCTCCTCAACGCGTTCTACAAAAGCTATGACGTCGTTTTGTGCGTTGAATCGCATAGCCCACTTTCGTACTTAATCTATCACGGTGGCGTAGAATTTTGTAAGCTGGGAGTTTTCATTTGAGCGTGTTAGTGGGTACTCGAAAGGCGGTGGACCGCTATAGTTTACAGTCGGAATCCCCATCGATGGGAATTCGGCAAAAGGAACAGCCCCTTGTCCGACACCCTTTTGTTGAACCTTCCCAGTCGACTCGGTGTTGGCGTTTGCTGTCATCTCGGTTACTGTGTCTTTTGGATGAGCCGCTAATGTAATAGCTGCGGCCTCTTCTCCTCTGGTTCCTGCTGGGTTGGGTGAAATCGACCTTCCATATTTCAACTCCAGTTCTTGTAGGTCTTTTGTTATCACAGGATCGGCAGCATGTTCGTTGGCGAAACTTGCTAATCGTCTTCGCACCTCATCTGCTACTCCCTGTGTCTCCAAGCCGAATTGTTGTAAGCATTCTACTGCCTCGTCTTTGCGTGGTTTCATAATCCATTTGGTGTCCATGGTGGTCACGTTGTCTTTATAAAGGCTTGTTGTGTATGTTGTAAGTTCATCATCTCTGGTCCCTGCTCGGGCGCCACTTGTAACGATCTACTTTGTTGGCCGGGATAAGTCTCAGTCAATCCAGAGGTTCGCTTACAAGAAAATTTATATTTGTGCAGGGTACCAGCTACCTTCTCTCCGTTTGCTCTTCTCCCCTACTCACTTCCTATACGGACTCGTCTCGTAGTGTTAAGAAAATATTCAAGCGGGTTGGGTTTTCTTCTTTTCTTTATTATTATTATTATTATTTTTAGTCTTACAACGTAATTCCTTATTATAGCGTGCTGAGGTCGACGTGTTATGGCGCTATGGGGGTGTTCTGGCTCGGGCGGAGTTCGTAGTATGGCAGTGGACTAGACTGAGCGTCACGAAGCTTCGTAGTGTACTTTCAGGATCGATAGTAGGGCACGAGTCACAACTGTTATACCACACGAGGTGACTATACTAAGGTTTCAAAGCGGAGGGCGCGAGTTAGGACTGTTATACCACACGAAGCGACTATACAAATGTTTCAAAGGGGACGCGAGTCACGACTGTTATACCACACGAAGTGACTACACTAAAGTGTCATATATATAATTATGCCTTCAAATTGCACAACGAAAAAGTGCACATGCACTCAAAAGCATGAAAAACTAAAGAAACGCAAAATCTCTCATCGCATAGGCACTGAACAAAAAATCAAAAGCCAATCGACAATTTTACATAAATAAAAATTGAGCGAATTGAAGTCTCTTTGGTACAGTATTACATACATACATACATAAAGTCGGCACGCCGACCAAACCGACATATGCGATGCGCTCGGCTGTCAGAGAGCAACTGAATTAAATAAAGCAGCTCGCGAGTTGCTTCGTAGCTACCCTTACATCCGAATGTGGATTTAGATTTAAATCCACTGTTCGTTTCAACTCAAACACTCGCTACTAGGCCAGTGGCACATCTTCTTATTCTCTAGTGTCTTTGGTTATACCACACGAAGTGACTATACTAATGTTTCAAAGCGGGCGCGAGTCACGACGGTTATACCACACGAAGTGACTATACTAATGTTTCAAAGCGGACGCGAGTCACGACGGTTATACCACACGAAGTGACTATACTAACCAAAAGAACTAAACTCAATGATTTTTTACTTACATGGACTGCCCGCGAGATCTTCCGCGATGTTGACTCGACGCTTGCCGGAACCAAAACTGATTTTCTACGCCAGTTGCTCTGCTTTTATACACTTCTGAAGGTGTAGTGTTGCTTGGGTGGCAATAGGTACTTGGTACTGTGGGAACCCGATTATAAGCAGCTGATGCTTGCACGAGCACCGGCCGTCATGTAACTGATGTTTATTCCGTGATTTACACGGGTCATTCATTTTTTTTCCATGTCATAATAAACAATATTTCATTTTTTTTGGTCTTAAAGCTAAGTTTAATATAAGTAAAAAACAAGTAAAGAAGTTTACATCGGCTAAGCCGATTACACACATACCTTTTCCTCAGCCTTAAATATGTTGAAACATTACCTTAACAAAAATTCCTGCCCTTTTCGTTGTTCTCGCTACACATTATCTGTGCTTCGATTTAGCTTCACAAACTCGAAATTATATTTAAGTACAAATTTTTTGCGAATGGTGGGCATGGTCAAATTTTAACCGTTAGAGGACATTTTGTCTAGCTGCGAAATACTCAATTCAAAAAAGTGAAAATCACATTTTTGCGAATTTCGCGAATGGTGGTCTTGATAAAATTTTAACCCTTAGAGGAAATTTTGTTTAGCTGCGAAATACTCAATTCAAAATAGTGAAAACCAAATTTTTACGAATTTCACGGATGGTGGTCTTGATCAAATTTTAACCGTTAGATGACATTTTGTCTAGCACCGAAATATTCAATTCAAAATAGTGAAAATCAAATTTCTGCGAATTCCGCGAATGGTGGGCATGGTCAAATTTTAACCGTTAGAGGGCATTTTGTCTAGCTGCGAAACACTCAATTCGAAAAAGTGAAAATCACATTCTTGCGAATTTCGCGAATGGTGGTCTTGATAAAATTTTAACCCTTAGAGGAAATTTTGTTTAGCTGCGAAATACTAAATTCAAAATAGTGAAAACCAAATTTTTGCGAATTTCGCGGATGGTGGTCTTGATCAAATTTTAACCCTTAGAGGACATTTTCTTTAGCTGCGAAATACTCAATTCAAAATAGTGAAAACCAAATTTTCACGAATTTCGCGGATGGTGGTCTTGATCAAATTTTAATCTTTAGAGGACATTTTGTTTAGCTGCAAAATACTAAATTCAAAATAGTGAAAACCAAATTTTCACCAATTTCGCGGATGGTGGTCTTGATCAAATTTTAATCTTTAGAGGACATTTGTTTAGCTGCAAAATACTAAATTCAAAATAGTGAAAACCAAATTTTCACCAATTTCGCGGATGGTGGTCTTGATCAAATTTTAACCCTTAGAGGAAATTTTGTTTAGCTGCGAAATACTCAATTCAAAATAGTGAAAACCTAATTTTCGCGAATTTCGCGAATGGTGGTCTTGATAAAATTTTAACTCTTAGAGGAAATTTTGTTTAGCTGCGAAATACTCAATTCAAAATAGTGAAAACCAAATTTTCGCGAATTTCGCGGATGGTGGTCTTGATCAAATTTTAACCCTTGGGGATGGGTTTGGGAACCAGGTCACCGCGTCACTGCATCCTGCAAGGATTAATGTGACAATTTTAACCCTTAGAGGACATTTTGTTTAGCTGCGAAATACTCAATTCAAAATAGTGAAAACCAAATTTTCGCGAATTTCGCGGATGGTGGTCTTGATCAAATTTTAACCGTAAGAGGGCATTTTGTCTAGCTGCGAAATACTCAATTCAAAATAGTGAAAATCGAATTTTCGCGAATTTCGCGGATGGTGGTCTTGATCAAATTTTAACCCTTAGAGGACATTTTCTTTAGCTGCGAAATACTCAATTCAAAATAGTGAAAACCAAATTTTCGCGAATTTCGCGAATGGTGGTCTTGATAAAATTTTAACCCTTAGAGGAAATTTTGTTTAGCTGCGAAATACTCGATTCAAAATAGTGAAAACCAAATTTTCGCGAATTTCGCGAATGGTGGGCATGGTCATATTTTAACCGTTAGAGGGCATTTTGTCTAGCTGCAAAATACTCAATTCAAAATACTGAAAATCAAATTTTCGCGAATTTCGCGGATGGTGGTCTTGATCAAATTTTAACCCTTAGAGGACATTTTGTTTAGCTGCGAAATACTAAATTCAAAATAGTGAAAACCAAATTTTCACGAATTTTGCGGATGGTGGTCTTGATCAAATTTTAACCCTTAGAGGACATTTTCTTTAGCTGCGAAATACTCAATTCAAAATAGTGAAAACCAAATTTTCGCGAATTTCGCGAATGGTGGTCTTGATAAAAATTTAACCCTTAGAGGAAATTTTGTTTAGCTGCGAAATACTCAATTCAAAATAGTGAAAACCAAATTTTCGCGAATTTCGCGGATGGTGGTCTTGATCAAATTTTAATCTTTAGAGGGCATTTTGTCTAGCTGCAAAATACTCAATTCAAAATAGTGAAAATCGAATTTCGCGGATGGTGGTCTTGATCAAATTTTAACCCTTAGAGGACATTTTCTTTAGCTGCGAAATACTCAATTCAAAATAGTGAAAACCAAATTTTCGCGAATTTCGCGAATGGTGGTCTTGATAAAATTTTAACTCTTAGAGGAAATTTTGTTTAGCTGCGAAATACTCAATTCAAAATAGTGAAAAACCAAATTTTCGCGAATTTCGCGGATGGTGGTCTTGATCAAATTTTAACCTTGGGGATGGGTTTGGGAACCAGGTCACCGCGTCACTGCATCCTGCAAGGATTAATGTGACAATTTTTAACCCTTAGAGGACATTTTGTTTAGCTGCGAAATACTACATTCAAAATAGTGAAAACCAAATTTCGCGAATTTCGCGGATGGTGGTCTTGATCAAATTTTAACCGTAAGAGGGCATTTTGTCTAGCTGCGAAATACTCAATTCAAAATAGTGAAAATCGAATTTTCGCGAATTTCGCGGATGGTGGTCTTGATCAAATTTTAACCCTTAGAGGACATTTTCTTTAGCTGCGAAATACTCAATTCAAAATAGTGAAAACCAAATTTTCGCGATTTCGCGAATGGTGGTCTTGATAAAATTTTAACCCTTAGAGGAAATTTTGTTTAGCTGCGAAATACTCGATTCAAAATAGTGAAAACCAAATTTTCGCGAATTTCGCGAATGGTGGGCATGGTCATATTTTAACCGTTAGAGGGCATTTTGTCTAGCTGCAAAATACTCAATTCAAAATACTGAAAATCAAATTTTCGCGAATTTCGCGGATGGTGGTCTTGATCAAATTTTAACCCTTAGAGGACATTTTGTTTAGCTGCGAAATACTAAATTCAAAATAGTGAAAACCAAATTTTCACGAATTTTGCGGATGGTGGTCTTGATCAAATTTTAACCCTTAGAGGACATTTTCTTTAGCTGCGAAATACTCAATTCAAAATAGTGAAAACCAAATTTTCGCGAATTTCGCGGATGGTGGTCTTGATCAAATTTTAACCCTTAGAGGACATTTTGTTTAGCTGCGAAATACTAAATTCAAAATACAGTGAACTCTCGAAAACTCGAACACCCACAAACTCGAACCCCCGCAAACTCGAACATTTTTTTTTCACCATTGACTATTCTAAAACTCGAACAAAGTTTGAAGGCTCTAAAACTCGAACAAAATTTTCTTCTTGTTTTATGTATTAAAACACAAATCAAAATACGTTTGTTGACATGTGATCATCCCTGTGTACACACGCTCATGTATTTGCCTGTCTTTCTCTTATTTTGTTTTGGTTGGGCAAGATCCACCGTTAGTTTCGCAAAATTTTTTGAATCTTTCCACGTTGTTTACGTAGAGCAGTGCGAAACCATTCATGATATGAAATAGCCCAGCAGGACAAGTCACGGTGAAACAATCTATGATTTCAGCATGACATTAGAGCCGCAACTCTTCCTGACTTTACACCAGCTTTCTAATGAAAATTACACATAAGCGGCCGTCATAAAAGAACATGTCACGAGTTGGTCATTGAAATTGGAGTAGATATGTATTTTAACTTGAAATGAAAGTAAACAACATCATGTCTCGATAACAATGCCATTGGCATTGCGATGAATAACAGCTTCTCCCGATGACAATATCATTACAATTGAGAAATAATCATTTTTCTTCTTGATCTCCACGGTGAAAAAATTTATGAATTTGTCCTTTATGCTAAAAAGTCCGGCTGGTATTGTAGGAGTGTTGGCATTGCGTTGGCAGCGATTTAAAGCCGTTATGACGCGTGTTTGAAAAACCGAGAAATGCTCATCACTGATTGAAAAAAAAAAAAATTAAAATAGTTTGAAAAAAGTCTTCGTTTTTGATTAATTTTAAATTGGAAATGGACTGTAGAAATCTTGAGAAGTTAAAAAGTTTAAGTATATTAAAATTTTCTATCAATATGCGAGTAAAGACTGAATTTAAGAGAAAAAAAACGCATAAATAAATAAAAAATATATGGCGTTCCAAAACTCGAACAATTCGTTAACTTGAACAGTGCCGGTTTTATTCAGTTCGAGTTTTCGAGAGTTCACTGTAGTGAAAACCAAATTTTCACGAATTTTGCGGATGGTGGTCTTGATCAAATTTTAACCCTTAGAGGACATTTTCTTTAGCTGCGAAATACTCAATTCAAAATAGTGAAAACCAAATTTTCGCGAATTTCGCGAATGGTGGTCTTGATAAAATTTTAACCCTTAGAGGAAATTTTGTTTAGCTGCGAAATACTCAATTCAAAATAGTGAAAACCAAATTTTCGCGAATTTCGCGGATGGTGGTCTTGATCAAATTTTAATCTTTAGAGGGCATTTTGTCTAGCTGCAAAATACTCAATTCAAAATAGTGAAAATCGAATTTCGCGGATGGTGGTCTTGATCAAATTTTAACCCTTAGAGGACATTTTCTTTAGCTGCGAAATACTCAATTCAAAATAGTGAAAACCAAATTTTCGCGAATTTCGCGAATGGTGGTCTTGATAAAATTTTAACTCTTAGAGGAAATTTTGTTTAGCTGCGAAATACTCAATTCAAAATAGTGAAAACCAAATTTTCGCGAATTTCGCGGATGGTGGTCTTGATCAAATTTTAACCCTTGGGGATGGGTTTGGGAACCAGGTCACCGCGTCACTGCATCCTGCAAGGATTAATGTGACAATTTTAACCCTTAGAGGACATTTTGTTTAGCTGCGAAATACTCAATTCAAAATAGTGAAAACCAAATTTTCGCGAATTTCGCGGATGGTGGTCTTGATCAAATTTTAACCGTAAGAGGGCATTTTGTCTAGCTGCGAAATACTCAATTCAAAATAGTGAAAATCAAATTTTCGCGAATTTCGCGGATGGTGGTCTTGATCAAATTTTAACCCTTAGAGGACATTTTCTTTAGCTGCGAAATACTCAATTCAAAATAGTGAAAACCAAATTTTCGCGATTTCGCGAATGGTGGTCTTGATAAAATTTTAACCCTTAGAGGAAATTTTGTTTAGCTGCGAAATACTCGATTCAAAATAGTGAAAACCAAATTTTCGCGAATTTCGCGAATGGTGGGCATGGTCATATTTTAAACCGTTAGAGGGCATTTTGTCTAGCTGCAAAATACTCAATTCAAAATACTGAAAATCAAAATTTTCGCGAATTTCGCGGATGGTGGTCTTGATCAATTTTTAACCCTTAGAGGACATTTTGTTTAGCTGCGAAATACTAAATTCAAAATAGTGAAAACCAAATTTTCACGAATTTTGCGGATGGTGGTCTTGATCAAATTTTAACCCTTAGAGGACATTTTCTTTAGCTGCGAAATACTCAATTCAAAATAGTGAAAAACCAAATTTTCGCGATTTCGCGAATGGTGGTCTTGATAAATTTTAACCCTTAGAGGAAATTTTGTTTAGCTGCGAAATACTCGATTCAAAATAGTGAAAACGAAATTTTCGCGAATTTCGCGAATGGTGGGCATGGTCATATTTTAACCGTTAGAGGGCATTTTGTCTAGCTGCAAAATACTCAATTCAAAATAGTGAAAACCAAATTTTCGCGAATTTCGCGGATGGTGGTCTTGATCAAATTTTAATCTTTAGAGGACATTTTGTTTAGCTGCAAAATACTAAATTCAAAATAGTGAAAACCAAATTTTCACCAATTTCGCGGATGGTGGTCTTGATCAAATTTTAACCCTTAGAGGACATTTTCTTTAACTGCGAAATACTCAATTCAAAATAGTGAAAACCAAATTTTTGCAAATTTCGCGAATGGTGGTCTTGATCAAATTTTAACCCTTAGAGGAAATTTTGTTTCGCTGCGAAATACTCAATTCAAAATAGTGAAAACCTTATTTTCGCGAATTTCGCGAATGGTGGTCTTGATAAAATTTTAACCCTTAGAGGAAATTTTGTTTAGCTGCGAAATACTCAATTCAAAATAGTGAAAACCAAATTTTCGCGAATTCCGCGAATGGTGGTCATGGTCAAATTTTAACCCTTGGGGATGGGTTTGGGAACCAGGTCACCGCGTCACTGCATCCTGCAAGGATTAATGTGACAATTTTAACCCTTAGAGGACATTTTGTTTAGCTGCGAAATACTCAATTCAAAATAGTGAAAACCAAATTTTCGCGAATTTCGCGGATGGTGGTCTTGATCAAATTTTAACCGTAAGAGGACATTTTGTTTAGCTGCGAAACACTCAATTCAAAATAGTGAAAATCAAATTTTTGCGAATTTCGCGAATGGTGGTAATGGTCAAATTTTAACCTTAAGTGACGACTTTATTTGGCGGCAAAATACACAATCAGAAGAAGCAAAAAAAAAATCATTTTTGTATACAGATATGATAATAAGAGAAAGAGTGAAAGAGCGATGTCGCAATTTTTTTCAGCAAAAGCTTAAGTCTACATAGTAGCTATACAAACACCAAATTTCAATAAGCAGGGATGTATAGTAAAAAAGTTATTCACGAAAAACCTTAAAAATCGTGATTTTTGAAACTTCTGAACCACTTCCCACGACCCAAGAAGGGACTACGAAAAAATTTGTATGCAGTTTTTTGGACATTTTACCTGGTCAAGTCCATGCCAAATTTCAATATGATATCTTTCATGGCTTAGGAGTTAATTACGAAAAACTAAAGTGTGACCGACCGACAGACAGACAGACAGACATGGCTAGATCGATTCCTCTTGTCACCCTGATCAAGAATATATGTAAGCTTTACTGTATTTTAGTTTAAGTTCGATTCAATTTATTCCAGTAAGCTTGAGTGATTAATATTAGTTTATGTAGATATTAAATTAGATTAAAGAAAACAAAGGGTAAGTATTAAGACAATTCTGTAGGTTAGTATTAATTTAGATTCCGTAGATTAGGTTCACGTAAGTATTTTTCGACCGATCAACTGAAAACTGAAAAGAACAACGACAACTTAATCAACTGAGCGCGCAAAATGAGAGAACTAAACTCACCGACAACGTGATTGCGACTAACTTTTACTTCTCTGTCTTCTTCCTTCCACCTTCTTACACTCGGCTATTCGACATCCTCATCCGTCCCGGATAGGGTTGAGTCTTCCTGTCTCCATCGCTTCATATAATCGCAGCTTGTAGATGTAGTAATCGGACCTTCGAATTCCGCCGCTTTTCGGACATTATAACGCCCGTTTCGATTACATTGGGTCACCTCATATGGGCCGAGGTAGCCACTTGCCAGTTTTTTCCCCGAGACGAATTGAGTCCTCTTGATTGCCACGAGGTCTCCTGGTTTATATGTTGATTCTTTCTTCCTTTTCTTGTCGTGCTGCTTTTTGTATTACTCTTGAGCCTTCACAATTTCACCCTTCGCTTCTGCTCTGACGTCACCACGATCGTGCATGAAGAGATTTGCCAACTCCGATTCTACTATATCGTTGATATTGATATCGACTGCTGTCCGCATCTTTACTCCGAACATCAATTCAAATGGTGTGCGTTGTGTCGTTTTACTCACCGTATTGTTGACTATTTTTTGTACCTTGTTGACGTGCTTGTACCACATTTCTAAGCGATCTGCTGACATCTTCGAGATAATACTAAGGATGGTTCGGTTCAGACGTTCCACCTGGCCATTGCCTCTAGCTACGCCTGTTGTTGTTAGCGAATGCTCGACTGTTCGGCTTTACACCATTCTTCGAATAATTTTGACACGAATGCTGCACCTTTGTCGCTAATTATACGTCGTGGAGCTCCGAATATCGTTGTCCAGTCTTCTAGCTTTTTTACCACCTCTTCTGCTGAAGTTGTTTTCGTAGGGTATAACCACGTGAATTTAGTGAATCCGTCTATCAGCGCCAAGATATACTTGTACTTTTTTGTTGTTGCATCCATTGGTCCTAAATGGTTCATGTGTAAAGTAAGTAGTGGCGCGTCTCATTTGTCAATCAGGTTCAAGAATCCTTCTTGTCTTTCCAGCTTTTTATTAAATAAAATACATTTTATACAGTTTTGTATTACTTTTTCTTTCTTTTGTCGCAAGTGTGGTATGAAATATTGTTGTTCGATTGCATGAATAGTTTTTTCTACTCCAAAGTGTCCTTTTTCATGTTCAGTCTTTATAATTTCTCCTTCCATGTCCTTGGGCACAGCGAGCAGCATTAATCCGTTTTTATTTTTAAACAGCATATCGTTTTTTATAGTGTAGTCTTCGTAAGGTTGCACTGATAAGATCGTTCGAATTGCGCTGAAATGTTTGTCATTGGCTTGTGATTTTCGCAAACGTGAACAAATTTCGCTGCTTATTATCATTGCGCTGACTGGTGATCTGCTTAGTGCGTCGACGTGCTTAAGCGATGTACCCTTTCGATGTTCAATGTCGTAGCTGTTGTCTTGCATGTACAGTATCAACGTGCTACTGCTGGTGATAAGTCACTTTTGTTTGCTGTGTATTTAAATGCTTGGCAGTCCGTTACCAGCTTGAATTTTTTTCCCAGTAAGTAGTGACGTAATTTTTGAAAGGCTAGATAAGCTGCTTTAATCTCAAGGTAGTAGCTGTGTAGTTTACTTTCCTCTGGTGTCGCCTTTTTGTTCCAGTAGTACACAGGATGCCAGTTGTTTTCAAATTTTTGCAGTAGAATTCCTCCAAATCCGTCTTTACAAGCATCCGTATGCAATTTCGTTTCTGCTGCTGGTGAAAAAAATCGTAGTATTGGTTTTCCGGTGAGTATCTCTTTTAGTGTATTGATTGCTTCTAACTGAGTTTGGCCCATGGTAAACTTAGCTTCCTTTCTTAATAGATCTGTCAGCGGCTTAGTGAGAACGGCGTAACTTTGGACAAATTTGCGGAAATAACCTGTTAGACCGAGAAATGATTGTAATTTATTTATTGTCTTAGGCACAGTAAAATTTTTTATAGCTCTGCATTTTTCCTCATCTGGTACTATGCAGCCATTTTTTATGTGGAGTCCCAAATATAAAACTTCGTTTTGTAAAAATTTGCATTTGGTCCACTTTAGTTTAAGACCAAAATTTTCTGAAACCTCCAGGACCATTTTTGGTTTTTTGATTCCTTCTTCTTCGTCCACTGAATATATAATCAAATCATCCATATATATTTGCATTACTTTATCTCAAACTAGATGACGAAAAATGTGATTCACAATTCTTAAAAAAACTGCGGGGAATTGCAGAAACCAAATGGCGCTCTGTTAAACTCAAAAATTCCATCTCGTGTTATAAAAGCTGTATATTTTTTCGAGTTTTCTTCAATTGGAATGTGGAAGAATGCGTTTTCTAAGTCCAGGGTTGAAAAAATTCGTGCTTCTTCGAGTGTTTCGACCACTTCTTCCATTATCGGTACCGGGAAAGCATCTTTCTGCACAATTTTATTTAGCTTGCGAAAATCAATGCAGACTGTTTTGGTACCGTCTTTTTTACCGACAACAACAACTGGACTGCAGTATTCTGAGTTTGAAGGCCTGATGATTTCACTTTGTAACCAGCTATCAACTTGTGCACTTACCACTTCTTGGTCAGATAATGGCATTCGGCGTAAAGTGTGACGAATAACTTTTTCTTCCGTTATACAAATTTTCATCTGTATTGGACTAATTGCATTTAAATCTGGTTTATATTGTTCAATTAGATTTTCAATTTGAATTTTGTATTTTGCAGGTGCTTCGATTGCTGTTTGCTCCACTGTAACGTTCATAACTGACATTTCATCAACAACGATGAAATTGTGTTTACAGCACAAATTATCCACCTTTAGCTCTACCTCAATTGAGCCAATCGCTTTTGTTTTTATATTGCCTAGGCCGGTAACTACATTTTTGCAATCTTGCAAAGATATATTTAACTTTTCTGCCAGTTTATGTTCAATTAACGAAATTTCTGCACCACTGTCAATTAAACATTTTACGTTCTGGTCACACATGCTAATTGTCTTTAGCATTTTTTTTTGCTTTTCCATTAAATTGATAGAATTTACCGATTTCACTTCACTTTCCACTTTTTGTATTTTTTCCTAGCAGTTTTTAGAAATATGGCCTGTTTTGTTGCAACGGAAGCATTTTGTTTTTTCTTTGCATTCGCTTCTTTTGTGCTCTCTTGAGCCACAATTATAACAATGCTCAGTTTTGCCGGTTTTATTGTTTTTTCCGTTCTCTTTGCTGTTTTTGTTCGATTTTTCCATTATCGTTTCATACGTTTCAAGTCTTGATTTTAATTCGTCAAAATTTTGTGCGAATAGAATAAAACTTTGTTCTCTGATTTTTCATTTATTCCATCGACAACGTAGCGAATAACGATTTTTCGTCGATTTTCCCAAAAACACCCAAACGCCGCATATGCAAATTATATTCGTGCATTGTCTCATTATGGTTTTTTTTTCTTTCTTGTAATTGTTTATGCACCTCCGCGCTGACAAATTCTCGCCTAAAACTCTTTTTTCAAAGCTTCCTTAAGAGAGGTGTAATCATAGACACTCATTGTTTCGACGAAGAGCTTTGCTGTATTAGTCATTCTCCTTCTTGCGAACACGTATTTTGGGTTTCGTTCCATTTGTAGGCCGATGCGCATGTTTCAAAATTATGAAACCAATCTTCTATTCGCGTTGGCGATTTCCCATTGAACTCTGGTATGATGTTGTCAATGTTTTCTGTCGATATAACCGATTGCTGTTCCTGTTCCCTGCCGAATTTCAGCGTTAAGAGCTTAATAAGATCGTTGAGTTCCGACATACTTCTCTCTTCAAAATTCTCTTTAAGCTGCGCTGAAAGAGATGAGCTTGCTGCTGGCTTCTTTTTGATTATTTCTTTTGCACCATTATTCCGTCGCTCTCTTCAGACAGTTCGTTTTCGTGCTCTATTCTTCTATTCCCTGCAATATTCACTCGAACGTTTTCTGCTTCCGAATTGAGCTCACTGCGTTGAAAAAACACTTCGTCTTCCCCCTCCTTTGTACTGCTACCATCCACTGTATTTTCCGATGCGCTGGCGGCTGTAACGGGAGTTTCCGTTGATTTTGCTGATTTATTCTTTGACCTTGTCAAATATTCCTTTTGCTCTGTGTTTTGCATTAAAAGTTCATATTTAGAATCCCGTTTTAATTTTTTTCTTTTCTGTTCGTTTTCCCGAAAGTGTTTTGTACCGTTTTGTCTCTATTTGCTTATTCTTTTCTTGACTACTTTTTTTTTTTTTTTTTTTTTTTTCCAAATCAACTTTATGTAGGAACTTTTAGTTTCACTTCTTTCAACTATAAATTGCCACTTTTTATTTAATTCAATGGGTTGAGCCCCCAAATGTAAGCTTTACTGTATTTAAGTTTAGTTCGATTCAATTTATTCCAGTAAGCTTGAGTGATTAATATTAGTTTATGTAGATATTAAATTAGATTAAAGAAAACAAAGGGTAAGTATTAAGACAATTCTGTAGGTTAGTATTAATTTAGATTCCGTAGATTAGGTTCACGTAAGTATTTTTCGACCGATCAACTGAAAACTGAAAAGAACAACGACAACTTAATCAACTGAGCGCGCAAAATGAGAGAACTAAACTCACCGACAACGTGATTGCGACTAACTTTTACTTCTCTGTCTTCTTCCTTCCACCTTCTTACATATATATATATATGTCTATATCTATCGCGACTCCTTTGGTATGTTACATACTCCGTGCCAAACTTTATATACCCTTTCCTTCGGAAAAGGTATAAAAAAGGGGAAAAAAATAAAATAATAACTTAACACTAATTCCAAGTACTTAAACTACATAACAAAATAAAATCTATTCCAGTTGTTCCAGTAATGCTGGGTCTAATTTTTCGTCAAAGTTATGGGCCGTTGCAGTTCCTATCCGGTCGTCAAAAACGTAATGCATACATACGCATGTGCTTACAAAAAATTTTTTTATTTTTCCATAAATGTTTGGATGAAAGCTAGTTATTCCTCTAAGTTTTGAAATATTATTTAAATGTTATATTATTATCTACCTAAATCTACAAAAAAAAAATACAAAAATAAATAAAATAACGCTCGCCGCAGCGGGGATTGAACCCGCCTACATCGGATTATTACTGCTTGTTTAGGCTTGGAATTTATTTAATTCGAATGCTTGGATTTATATGTTTTCCAATCTCAAATCCAATTGAATAAAAAGGGAGCTGTTTTGGTTATTTAAACTTGAATTCCAAATAAATTCCAACACTTGGATCCAAGCCTTTTGTTTGCGGGCGCAAATTACTTCCAATTGTTTAGTGAGGGTAAATGTTTGCTGGGCGAATTCGAAACAGTGCTGAGCTATGTCCTTTTTCCTTAGACCATATAGTACATGGACTGCTACTACTCGTATGCTTCTCAGCAAAAGCAAGCGTGTCAACATGATACGTCACATCTAGATATAGTGACAGAGAAAAGTAGCAGCGCAAACTCGCACTTCTCGGTATTAATGCGTAAGTTCGCGGCTTTCAGGCGTCGGAAAACCTCTCGTTGGTTGGCTTTGTGTTCCTTCATCGTTTGCTCGATTACCGTCCAGGTAGGCAAAGGCGTGGTGTTCCATTTCCGGCCCGATTACGCTGTCCAGGGCCCTTTGAAACGTTGCTCTGGCGGAATGAAGGCCGAAGGGCATTACCTTCCATTGGTACAATCCTCGCCCTGGCACAGTAATTGCTGTGTACTGTTTTCT
>JAIPUU010001173.1:0-10000 GCA_020466095.1 Chlorops oryzae
CTGTCTCTTTCTGTCTGTCTCTTTCTGTCTCATTTCTGTCTCTTTCTGTCTCTTCTGTCTCTTTCTGTCTCTTTCTGTCTCTTTCTGTCTCTTTCTGTCTCTTTCTGTCTCTTTCTGTCTCTTTCTGTCCTCTTTCTGTCTCTTCTGTCTCTTTCTGTCTCTTTCTGTCTCTTTCTGTCTCTTTCTGTCTCTTTCTGTCTCTTTCTGTCTCTTTCTGTCTCTTTCTGTCTCTCTCTGTCTCTTCTGTCTCTCTCTGTCTCTCTCTGTCTCTCTCTGTCTCTCTCTCTGTCTTCTCTGTCTCTCTCTGTCTCTCTCTGTCTCTCTCTGTCCTCTCTCTGTCTCTCTTTGACTCTCTTTATCTCTATTTTTTGTCTATGTCTATCTCTGTCTGATTTGTCTGTCTTTGTCTGTCTTTGTCTGTGTCTGTCTGTGTCTGTCTGTGTCTCTCTGTCTCTGGCTGTCTCTATCTGGCTCTGTCTGGCTCTGTCTTGCTCTGTCTGGCTCTGTCTGGCTATGTCTGGCTCTGTCTGGCTCTGTCTGGCTCTGTCTGGCTCTCTCTGGCTCTGTCTGCTCTGTCTGGCTCTGTCTGGCTCTGTCTGGCTCTGTCTGGCTCTGTCTGGCTCTGTCTGGCTCTGTCTGGCTCTGTCTGGCTCTGTCTGGCTCTGTCTGGCTCTGTCTGGCTCTGTCTGGCTCTGTCTCTCTGTCTGGCTCTGTCTGGCTCTGTCTGGCTCTGTCTGGCTCTGTCTGGCTCTGTCTGGCTCTGTCTGGCTCTGTCTGCTCTGTCTGGCTCTGTCTGGCTCTGTCTGGCTCTGTCTGGCTCTGTCTGGCTCTGTCTGGCTCTGTCTGGCTCTGTCTGGCTCTGTCTGCTCTGTCTGGCTCTGTCTGGCTCTGTCTGGCTCTGTCTGGCTCTGTCTGGCTCTGTCTGGCTCTGTCTGGCTCTGTCTGGCTCTGTCTGGCTCTGTCTGGCTCTGTCTGGCTCTGTCTGGCTCTGTCTGGCTCTGTCTGGCTCTGTCTGGCTCTGTCTGGCTCTGTCTGGCTCTGTCTGGCTCTGTCTGGCTCTGTCTGGCTCTGTCTGGCTCTGTCTGGCTCTCTCTGTCTGGCTCTGTCTGGCTCTGTCTGGCTCTGTCTGGCTCTGTCTGGCTCTGTCTGGCTCTGTCTGGCTCTGTCTGGCTCTGTCTGGCTCTGTCTGGCTCTGTCTGTCTCTTTCTGTCTCTTTCTGTCTCTTTCTGTCACTTTTTGTCTCTTCCTGTCTCTTTCTGTCTCTTTCTGTCTCTTTCTGTCTCTTTCTGTCTCTTTCTGTCTCTTTCTGTCTCTTTCTGTCTCTTTCTGTCTCTTTCTGTCTCTTTCTGTCTCTTTCTGTCTCTTTCTGTCTCTTTCTGTCTCTTTCTGTCTCTTTCTGTCTCTTCTGTCTCTTTCTGTCTCTTTCTGTCTCTTTCTGTCTCTTTCTGTCTCTTTCTGTCTCTTTCTGTCTCTTTCTGTCTCTTTCTGTCTCTTTCTGTCTCTCTTTCTGTCTCTTTCTGTCTCTTTCTGTCTCTTTCTGTCTCTTTTTGTCTCTTTCTGTCTCTTTCTGTCTCTTTCTGTCTCTCTCTGTCTCTCTCTGTCTCTCTCTGTCTTCTCTGTCTCTCTCTGTCTATCTCTGTCTCTCTCTGTCTCTCTCTGTCTCTCTTTGACTCTCTTTATCTCTATTTGTTTGTCTATGTCTATCTCTGTCTGATTTGTCTGTCTTTGTCTGTCTTTGTCTGTGTCTGCTGTGTCTGTCTGTGTCTCTCTGTCTCTGGCTGTCTCTATCTGGCTCTGTCTGGCTCTGTCTTGCTCTGTCTGGCTCTGTCTGGCTCTGTCTGGCTCTGTCTGGCTCTGTCTGGCTCTGTCTGGCTCTGTCTGGCTCTGTCTGGCTCTGTCTGGCTCTGTCTGGCTCTGTCTGGCTCTGTCTGGCTCTGTCTGGCTCTGTCTGGCTCTGTCTGGCTCTGTCTGGCTCTGTCTGGCTCTGTCTGGCTCTGTCTGGCCCTTGTCTGGCTCTGTCTGGCTCTGTCTGGCTCTGTCTGGCTCTGTCTGGCTCTGTCTGGCTCTGTCTGGCTCTGTCTGGCTCTGTCTGGCTCTGTCTGGCTCTGTCTGGCTCTGTCTGGCTCTGTCTGGCTCTGTCTGGCTCTGTCTGGCACTGTCTGGCTCTGTCTGGCTATGTCTGGCTATGTCTGGCTCTGTCTGGCTCTGTCTGGCTCTCTCTGGCTCTCTCTGGCTCTCTCTGGCTCTCTCTGGCTCTCTCTGGCTCTCTCTGGCTCTCTCTGGCTCTCTCTGGCTCTGTCTGGCTCTTTCTGTCTCTTTTTGTCTCTTTCGGTCTCTTTCTGTCTCTTTCTGTCTCTTTCTGTCTCTTTCTGTCTCTTTCTGTCTCTTTCTGTCTCTTTCTGTCTCTTTCTGTCTCTTTCTGTCTCTTCTGTCTCTTTCTGTCTCTTCTGTCTCTTTCTGTCTCTTTCTGTCTCTTTCTGTCTCTTTCTGTCTCTTTCTGTCTCTTTCTGTCTCTTTCTGTCTCTTTCTGTCTCTTTCTGTCTCTTTCTGTCTCTTTCTGTCTCTTTCTGTCTCTTTCTGTCTCTTTCTGTCTCTTTCTGTCTCTTTCTGTCTCTTTCTGTCTCTCTCTGTCTCTCTCTGTCTCTCTCTGTCTCTCTCTGTCTCTCTCTGTCTCTCTCTGTCTCTCTCTGTCTCTCTCTGTCTCTCTCTGTCTCTCTCTGTCTCTCTCTGTCTCTCTCTGTCTCTCTCTGTCTCTCTCTGTCTCTCTCTGTCTCTCTTTGACTCTCTTTATCTCTATTTGTTTGTCTATGTCTATCTCTGTCTGATTTGTCTGTCTTTGTCTGTCTTTGTCTGTGTCTGTCTGTGTCTCTCTGTCTCTGGCTGTCTCTATCTGGCTCTGTCTGGCTCTGTCTTGCTCTGTCTGGCTCTGTCTGGCTATGTCTGGCTCTGTCTGGCTCTGTCTGGCACTGTCTGGCTCTGTCTGGCTCTGTCTGGCTCTGTCTGGCTCTGTCTGGCTCTGTCTGGCTCTGTCTGGCTCTGTCTGGCTCTGTCTGGCTCTGTCTGGCTCTGTCTGGCTCTGTCTGGCTCTGTCTGGCTCTGTCTGGCTCTGTCTGGCTCTGTCTGGCTCTGTCTGGCTCTGTCCTGGCTCTGTCTGGCTCTGTCTGGCTCTGTCTGGCTCTGTCTGGCTCTGTCTGGCTCTGTCTGGCTCTGTCTGGCTCTGTCTGGCTCTGTCTGGCTCTGTCTGGCTCTGTCTGGCTCTGTCTGGCTCTGTCTGGCTCTCTGGCTCTGTCTGGCTCTGTCTGGCTCTGTCTGGCTCTGTCTGGCTCTGTCTGGCTCTGTCTGGCTCTGTCTGGCTCTGTCTGGCTCTGTCTGGCTCTGTCTGGCTCTGTCTGGCTCTGTCTGGCTCTGTCTGGCTCTGTCTGGCTCTGTCTGGCTCTGTCTGGCTCTGTCTGGCTCTGTCTGGCTCTGTCTGGCTCTGTCTGGCTCTCTCTGGCTCTCTCTGGCTCTGTCTGGCTCTTTCTGTCTCTTTCTGTCTCTTTCTGTCTCTTTCTGTCTCTTTCTGTCTCTTTCTGTCTCTTTCTGTCTCTTTCTGTTCTTCTGTCTCTTTCTGTCTCTTTCTGTCTCTTCTGTCTCTTTCTGTCTCTCTTTCTGTCTCTTCTGTCTCTTTCTGTCTCTTTCTGTCTCTTTCTGTCTCTTTCTGTCTCTTTCTGTCTCTTCTGTCTCTTCTGTCTCTTTCTGTCTCTTTCTGTCTCTTTCTGTCTCTTTCTGTCTCTTCTGTCTCTTTCTGTCTCTTTCTGTCTCTTTCTGTCTCTTTCTGTCTCTTTCTGTCTCTTTCTGTCTCTTCTGTCTCTCTCTGTCCTCTCTGTCTCTCTCTGTCTCTTCCTCTGTCCTCTCTCTGTCTATCTCTGTCTCTCTCTGTCTCTCTCTGTCTCTCTTTGACTCTCTTTATCTCTATTTGTTTGTCTATGTCTATCTCTGTCTGATTTGTCTGTCTTGTCTGTGTCTGTCTGTGTCTGTCTGTGTCTCTCTGTCTCTGGCTGTCTCTATCTGGCTCTGTCTGGCTCTGTCTTGCTCTGTCTGGCTCTGTCTGGCTATGTCTGGCTCTGTCTGGCTCTGTCTGGCTCTGTCTGGCTCTGTCTGGCTCTGTCTGGCTCTGTCTGGCTCTGTCTGGCTCTGTCTGGCTCTGTCTGGCTCTGTCTGGCTCTGTCTGGCTCTGTCTGGCTCTGTCTGGCTCTGTCTGGCTCTGTCTGGCTCTGTCTGGCTCTGTCTGGCTCTGTCTGGCTCTGTCTGGCTCTGTCTGGCTCTGTCTGGCTCTGTCTGGCTCTGTCTGGCTCTGTCTTGCTCTGTCTGGCTCTGTCTGGCTCTGTCTGGCTCTGTCTGGCTCTGTCTGGCTCTGTCTGGCTCTGTCTGGCTCTGTCTGGCTCTGTCTGGCTCTGTCTGGCTCTGTCTGCTCTGTCTGGCTCTGTCTGGCTCTGTCTGGCTTGTCTGGCTCTGTCTGGCTCTGTCTGGCTCTGTCTGGCTCTGTCTGGCTCTTCTGGCTCTTCTGGCTCTCTCTGGCTCTTCTGGCTTTCTGGCTCTGTCTGGCTCTTTCTGCTCTTTTTGTCTCTTTCGGTCTTTCTTTCTGTCTCTTTCTGTCTCTTTCTGTCTCTTTCTGTCTCTTTCTGCTCTTTCTGTCTCTTTCTTCTCTTTCTGTCTCTTTCTGTTTCTTCTTTCTGTCTCTTTCTGTCTCTTTCTGTCTCTTTCTGTCTCTTTCTGTCTCTCTGTTTTCTGGCTCTTTCTGTCTCTTTCTGTCTCTTTCTGTCTCTTTCTGCTCTTTTCTGTCTCTTTCTGCTCTTTCTGTCTCTTTCTGTCTCTTTCTGTCTCTTTCTGTCTCTTTCTGTCTCTTTCTGTCTCTTTCTGTCTCTTTCTGTCTCTTTCTGTCTCTCTCTGTTTCTTCTCTCTCTGTCTCTCTCTGTCTCTTCTCCTCTGTCTCTCTCTGTCTTCTCTGTCTCTCTCTGTCTTTCTTCTCCTGTCTTTCTCTTTGACTCTCTTTATCTCTATTTGTTTGTCTATGTCTACTCTGTCTGATTTGTCTGTCTTTGTCTGTCTTCTGTCTGTGTCTGTCTGTGTCTCTCTGTCTCTGCTGTCTCTATCTGGCTCTGTCTGGCTCTGTCTTGCTCTGTCTGGCTCTGTCTGGCTTGTCTGGCTCTGTCTGGCTCTGTCTGGCTCTGTCTGGCTCTGTCTGCTCTGTCTGGCTCTGTCTGGCTCTGTCTGGCTCTGTCTGGCTCTGTCTGGCTCTGTCTGGCTCTGTCTGGCTCTGTCTGGCTCTGTCTGGCTCTGTCTGGCTCTGTCTGGCTCTGTCTGGCTCTGTCTGGCTCTGTCTGGCTCTGTCTGGCTCTGTCTGCTCTGTCTGGCTCTGTCTGGCTCTGTCTGGCTCTGTCTGCTCTGTCTGGCCTCTGTCTGCTCTGTCTGGCTCTGTCTGGCTCTGTCTGGCTCTGTCTGGCTCTGTCTGGCTCTGTCTGGCTCTGTCTGGCTCTGTCTGGCTCTGTCTGGCTCTGTCTGGCTCTGTCTGGCTCTGTCTGGCTCTGTCTGGCTCTGTCTGGCTCTGTCTGGCTCTGTCTGGCTCTGTCTGGCTCTGTCTGGCTCTGTCTGGCTCTGTCTGGCTCTGTCTGGCTCTGTCTGGCTCTTCTGCTCTTTGGCTCTTCTGGCTCTGTCTGGCTCTTTCTGTCTCTCTGTCTCTTTCTGGTCTCTCTGTCTCTTTCTGGTCTTCTTTCTGTCTCTTTCTGGTCTTCTTCTGTCTCTTTCTGGTCTTCTTTCTGTCTCTTTCTGGTCTTCTGCTCTGTCTGCTCTTCTGCTCTTCCTGTCTCTTTCTGTCTCTTTCTGTCTCTTTCTGTCTCTTCTGTCTCTTTCTGTCTCTTCTGTCTCTTTCTGTCTCTTTTCTGTCTCTTTCTGCTCTTCTGTTCTGTCTCTCTTCTGTCTCTTTCTGTCTCTTTCTGTCTTCTTTCTGTCTCTTTCTGTCTCTCTGTCTCTTCTGCTCTTCTCTCTGTCTTCTCTGTCTCTCTTCTGTCTCTTTCTGGTCTCTCTCTGTCTCTCTGTCTGCTCTCTGTCTCTCTCTGTTCTCTCTCTGGTCTTCTCTCTGTCTCTCTTCTGTCTTCTGCTCTGTCTCTCTTCTGCTCTTCTCTCTTTGGCTCTTCTGCTCTTTGGTTTGTCCTTGTCTCTCTGTCTGTTCTGTCTGTCTTTGTCTGCTCTTCTGGTCTTCTGTGTCTTCTGCTCTTTCTGCTCTTCTGGCTCTTCTGGCTCTTCTGCTCTTCTGGCTCTTCTGGCTCTTCTGGCTCTTCTGGCTCTTCTGGCTCTTCTGGCTCTGTTTTCTGGCTCTTCTGGTCTTCTGGCTCTTCTGGCTCTTCTGGCTCTTCTGGCTCTTCTGGCTCTTCTGGCTCTTCTGCTCTTCTGGCTCTTCTTCTCTTCTGGCTCTTCTGGCTCTTCTGGCTCTTCTGGCTCTTCTGCCTTTCTGTCTTCTGGCTCTTCTGGCTCTTCTGGCTCTTCTGGCTCTTCTGGCTCTTCTGGCTCTTCTGGCTCTTCTGGCTCTTCTGGCTCTTCTGGCTCTTCTGGCTCTTCTGGCTCTTCTGGCTCTTCTGGCTCTTCTGGCTCTGTCTTCCTCTGTCTCTCTGTCTCTCTGTCTCTCTGTCTGGCTCTGTCTCTCTGTCTTTTGGGCTCTCTTCTGGCTTGTCTCTCTGTCTGGCTCTTCTGGTCTTCTGGCTCTTCTGGCTCTTTCTCTGGCTCTGTCTGGCTCTTCTGCTCTTTGCTCTTTGGCTCTTCTGGCTCTTCTGGCTCTTTCTGTCTCTTTCTGTCTCTTCTGTCTCTTTCTGTCTCTTTCTGTCTCTTCTGTCTCTTTCTGTCTCTTTCTGTCTCTTTCTGTCTCTTTCTGTCTCTTTCTGTCTCTACTCTCTTTTCTGTCTCTTTCTGTCTCTTTCTGTCTCTTTTCTTTCTGTCTCTTTCTGTCTCTTTCTGTCTCTTTCTGTCTCTTTCTGTCTCTTTCTGTCTCTTTCTGTCTCTTTCTCTGTCTCTTTTCTGTCTCTTTCTGTCTCTTTCTGTCGCTCTTTCTGTCTCTTTCTGTCTCTTTCTGTCTCTTCTTCTCTGTCCTCTTCTGTCTGTCTCTTCTGTCTCTTTCTGTCTCTTTCTCTGTCTCTTTCTGTCTCTCTCTGTCTCTCTCTGTCTCTTCTCTCTCTCTGTCTCTCTTCTGTCTCTCTCTGTCTATCTCTGTCCTTTCTCTGTCTCTCTCTGTCTCTCTCTGTCTCTCTCTGTCTGATCTCTGTCTCTCTCTGTCTCTCTCTGTCTCTCTTTGACTCTCTTTATCTCTATTTGTTTGTCTATGTCTATCTCTGTCTGATTTGTCTGTCCTTTGTCTGTCTCTGTCTGTGTCTGTCTGGTCTCTCTGTCTCTGGCTGTCTCTATCTGGCTCTGTCTGTGGCTCTGTCTTGCTCTGTCTTCTGGCTCTGTGGCTCTGTCTGGCTCTGTCTGGCTCTGTCTGGCTCTGTCTGGCTCTGTCTGGCTCTGTCTGGCTCTGTCTGGCTCTGTCTGGCTCTGTCTGGCTCTGTCTGGCTCTGTCTGGCTCTGTCTGGCTCTGTCTGGCTCTGTCTGGCTCTGTCTGGCTCTGTCTGGCTCTGTCTGGCTCTGTCTGGGTCTGTCTGGCTCTGTCTGGCTCTGTCTGGCTCTGTCTGGCTCTGTCTGGCTCTGTCTGGCTCTGTCTGGCTCTGTCTGGCTCTGTCTGGCTCTGTCTGGCTCTGTCTGGCTCTGTCTGGCTCTGTCTGGCTCTGTCTGGCTCTGTCTGCTCTGTCTGGCTCTGTCTGGCTCTGTCCCTGGGCTCTCTCTGGCTCTGTCTGGCTCTGTCTGGCTCTGTCTGGCTCTGTCTGGCTCTGTCTGGCTCTGTCTGGCTCTGTCTGGCTCTGTCTGGCTCTGTCTGTCTCTGTCTGGCTCTGTCTGGCTCTGTCTGGCTCTGTCTGGCTCTGTCTGGCTCTGTCTGGCTCTGTCTGGCTCTGTCTGGCTCTGTCTGGCTCTGCTGTCTGGCTCTGTCTGGCTCTGTCTGCCTCTGTCTGGCTCTGTCTGGCTCTGTCTGTTCTGTCTGGCTCTGTCTGGCTCTGTCTGGCTCTGTCTGGCTCTGTCTGGCTCTGTCTGGCTCTGTCTGGCTCTGTCTGGCTCTGTCTGGCTCTGTCTGCCTCTGTCTGGCTCTTCTGGTCTTCTGCTCTGTCTTGCTCTGTCTGGCTCTGTCTGCTCTGTCTGGCTCTGTCTGGCTCTGTCTGGCTCTGTCTGGCTCTGTCTGGCTCTGTCTGTCTCTCTCTGGCTCTCTCTGGCTCTCTCTGGCTCTCTCTGGTCTCTCCTGGCTCTCTCTGTCTGGCTCTGTCTGGCTCTTTTCTGTCTCTGTTTTGTCTCTTTCGGTCTCTTTCTGTCTCTTCTGTCTCTTTCTGTCTCTTTCTGTCTCTTTCTGTCTCTTCTGTCTCTTCTGTCTCCTCTGTCTCTTTCTGTCTCTTTCTGTCTCTGTCTGTCTCTTCTGTCTCTTTCTGTCTCTTCTGTCTCTTCTGTCTCTTCTGTCTCTTTCTGTCTCTTTCTGTCTCTTCTGTCCTCTTTCTGTCTCTTCTGTCTCTTTCTGTCTCTTTCTGTCTCTCTGTTCTGTCTCTTTCTGTCTCTTTCTGTCTCTGTCTGGCTCTGTCTGTCTCTTTCTGGCTCTTCTGTCTCTGTCTGGCTTTCTGGCTCTGTCTGTCTCTTCTGTCTCTGTCTGGCTCTTTCTGTCTCTTTCTGTCTCTCTCTGTCTCTCTTGTCTCTCTCTGTCCTCCTCTCTGTCCTCTCTGTCTATCTCTGTCTCTCTCTGTCTCTCTCTGTCTCTCTCTGTCTCTCTCTGTCTCTCTCTGTCCTGTCTCTGTCTCGCTCTGTCTCTCTCTCTGTCTCTCTTTGACTCTCTTTATCTCTATTTGTTTGTCTATTCCTATCTCTGTCTGATTTGTCTGTCTTTGTCTGTGTCTGTCTGTGTCTCTCTGTCTCTTCTGGCTTCCCTCTATCTGGCTCTGTCTGGCTCTGTCTGGCTCTGTCTGGCTCTGTCTGGCTCTGTCTGGCTCTGTCTGGCTCTGTCTGGCTCTGTCTGGCTCTGTCTGGCTCTGTCTGGCTCTGTCTGCTCTGTCTGGCTCTGTCTCTGGCTCTGTCTGGCTCTGTCTGGCTCTGTCTGGCTCTGTCTGTGCTGTCTGTCTGGCTCTGTCTGGCTCTGTCTGGCTCTGTCTGGCTCTGTCTGCTCTGTCTGGCTCTGTCTGGCTCTGTCTGGCTCTGTCTGGCTCTGTCTGGCTCTGTCTGCTCTGTCTGGCTCTGTCTGTCTCTGTCTGGCTCTGTCTGGCTCTGTCTGGCTCTGTCTGGCTCTGTCTGGCTCTTGTCTGGCTCTGTCTGGCTCTGTCTGGCTCTGTCTGGCTCTGTCTGGCTCTGTCTGGCTCTGTCTGCTCTGTCTGGCTCTGTCTGGCTCTGTCTGGCTCTGTCTGGCTCTGTCTGGCTCTGTCTGGCTCTGTCTGGCTCTGTCTGGCTCTGTCTGCTCTGTCTGGCTCTGTCTGGCTCTGTCTTGCTCTGTCTGGCTCTGTCTGGCTCTGTCTGGCTCTGTCTGGCTCTGTCTGGCTCTGTCTGGCTCTGTCTGGCTCTGTCTGGCTCTGTCTGGCTCTGTCTGGCTCTGTCTGGCTCTGTCTGGCTCTGTCTGGCTCTGTCTGGCTCTGTCTGGCTCTGTCTGGCTCTGTCTGGCTCTGTCTGGCTCTGTCTGGCTCTGTCTGTCTCTGTCTGGCTCTGTCTGGCTCTGTCCTGGCTCTGTCTGGCTCTGTCTGGCTCTGTCTGGCTCTGTCTGGCTCTGTCTGGCTCTGTCCTGGCTCTGTCTGGCTCTGTCTGGCTCTGTCTGGCTCTGTCTGGCTCTGTCTGGCTCTGTCTGGCTCTGTCTGGCTCTGTCTGGCTCTGTCTGGCTCTGTCTGGCTCTGTCTGGCTCTGTCTGGCTCTGTCTGGCTCT
>JAIPUU010001173.1:15000-16410 GCA_020466095.1 Chlorops oryzae
CTCTCTGGCTCTGTCTGGCTCTTTCTGTCTCTTTTTGTCTCTTTCGGTCTCTTTCTGTCTCTTTCTGTCTCTTTCTGTCTCTTTCTGTCTCTTTCTGTCTCTTTCTGTCTCTTTCTGTCTCTTTCTGTCTCTTTCTGTCTCTTTCTGTCTCTTTCTGTCTCTTTCTGTCTCTTTCTGTCTCTTTCTGTCTCTTTCTGTCTCTTTCTGTCTCTTCTGTCTTTTCTGTCTCTTTCTGTCTCTTCTGTCTCTTTCTGTCTCTTTCTGTCTCTTTCTGTCTCTTTCTGTCTCCTCCTCTTCTGTCTCTTTTCTGTCTCTTTTGTCTCTTTCTGTCTCTTTCTGTCTCTTTCTGTCTCTCTCTGTCTCTCTCTGTCTCTCTCTGTCTCTCTCTGTCTCTCTCTGTCTCTCTCTGTCTCTCTCTGTCTCTCTCTGTCTCTCTTTGACTCTCTTTATCTCTATTTGTTTGTCTATGTCTATCTCTGTCTGATTTGTCTGTCTTTGTCTGTGTCTGTCTGTCCTGTCTGTGTCTGTCTGTGTCTCTGTCTCTGGCTGTCTCTATCTGGCTCTGTCTGGCTCTGTCTTGCTCTGTCTGGCTCTGTCTGGCTATGTCTGGCTCTGTCTGGCTCTGTCTTGCCTCTGTCTGGCTCTGTCTGGCTCTCTCTGGCTCTGTCTGACTCTGTCTGGCTCTGTCTGGCTCTGTCTGGCTCTGTCTGGCTCTGTCTGGCTCTGTCTGGCTCTGTCTGGCCTCTGTCTGGCTCTGTCTGGCTCTGTCTGGCTCTGTCTGGCTCTGTCTGGCTCTGTCTGGCTCTGTCTGGCTCTTCTGGCTCTGTCTGGCTCTGTCTGGCTCTGTCTGGCTCTGTCTGGCTCTGTCTGGCTCTGTCTGGCTCTGTCTGGCTCTGTCTGGCTCTGTCTGGCTCTGTCTGGCTCTGTCTGGCTTGTCTGGTTGTCTGGCTCTGTCTGGCTCTGTCTGGCTCTGTCTGGCTCTTCTGGCTCTTCTGGCTCTGTCTGGCTCTGTCTGGCTCTGTCTGGCTCTGTCTGGCTCTGTCTGGCTCTGTCTGGCTTGTCTGGCTCTGTCTGGCTCGTCTGGCTCTGTCTGGCTCTTCTGGCTCTTCTGGCTCTCTGGCTCTTCTGGCTCTTCTGGCTCTGTCTGGCTCTTCTGGCTCTTTTTGCTCTTTCGTCTCTTTTGTCTCTTTCTGTCTCTTTCTGTCTCTTCTGTCTCTTTCTGTTTTTCTGTCTCTTTCTGTCTCTTCTGCTCTTTTTCTCTTTCTGTCCTCTTTCTGCTCTTTTGTCTCTTTCTGCTCTTTCTGCTCTTTTGTCTCTTTCTGTCTCTTCCTGTCTCTTTCTCCTTTTCTGCTCTTTCTTCTTTCTGGCTCTTTCTGGCTCTTTCTGCTCTTTCTGCTCTTTCTGTCTTTC
>JAIPUU010001162.1:0-26449 GCA_020466095.1 Chlorops oryzae
CAATATTTTTTGATTAACAGAGTCTGGATTCAATTTTTTCATTTGCTCATATATATACAATATATATTACAAATGTCTAAATATTAATTCTCAAAATATTCAAGTTCAGAATTCCCTTTCTGAAAATGCTGGCGAATTTGAGGCTGACGAGTAATTGATAGCATAAAAATCGTAAGCACTGAAATCGTCAGCATTAAAGTCGTCGGCGGCAAAATTTTCAGCATTAAAATCGTAAACAAAAATATCGTCCGCATGAAAATCGTCGTCATCATTACAGGGATTTTAATTTTCTATCTGACCTTTAAGTTTAAAGCAGCATCAATAATTTTTAAAAGCATTAAATATAAATAGTAAAAGTAATGTGTGAAAGTAAAAAAAAAAAATACATATATATATATATAGGTATATATATATTTAAGATTCCACAGTAAGGATTTAAAGTAAATATAGAAATAAAAACAATAGAATTTGATGTATTATTTGATAGATCGCTACAATTTTGAATGTCACGATAGCAAAAGTCCTTTCATACCTCCATAATTTTGTAATTTTGTTTCATAATTCATTATAAAAAAAACGACTTGTAATGTAAGTTTAATACTTTCAAGTATTTTGGGGACAAAAAAACAAGGAAAGATTGTTACTGGAACCGGCAAAAAAAAAAACAAAATTAAAATCATTTGTAAATACTAAATTAAGCGACTATAATTAAAAAAAAAAAAATTAAATTAAAAGACATCTTAAGTTTAAATATCCTGCTTTAATAAAAGTTATTTCAATTATTTTGGAAAAAAATGTTTTTGTTGATTTGTTAAGTTTAAACCTTTTTTACTAAGGATCGTACTCGGGGCCCAACATATTTGCGTGCCAAATTTTGTCTTGATTGGTTCAGCCGTTTGGAAGGAGATTCGACCACAGACGAACGGACGGGCGGACATGTCTAAATCGATTCAGTTTTCGATCCTGTTTTAGAATATATTTGTCTATAAATACGGGTTTTTTTCTATATAAAAGCCCGTTTATAAGAAAATTATTTCTTATAAAAAAATCGTTTATATGAAAATTTTTTCTTATATAAACTACCGATATTTGAAAATAGGGGTGTTAAATTTTTGATAAAAACCAAGTTTCTTATGTAACAATTTTTTCCATAAAAAATTTTTTTTGGTTTTGGTAAACAGTTTCTTAAAGGCGAGGTTTTCTTATATACGAGTTTCTTATATACGAGTTTCTTATATAAAAACTTTTTTTTACAGAGCTTAATATAAATGGACTTGGTGCCCTGAGATTCCTTTCTCAAAATTGGGTTTTTATTATATACGAGTTTCTTATATAGCGAAACTACTGTATAGTGAAGAGCTATCGGAAGCTTACGTTTCCACTTTGCCACTTTACATCCAACTCCAACACCGTCAGCAGCACCTCAACAGCCACAGCTTCGTCAATAATTGCAAACAAATCCAAATCATTTTCTGTCTAGGGCTTTACAGAGCCCATTGCAAATTGCTAGGCGACAACGTCCCGAGCGATAAAGAGAAAATGTAAATCGCAAAGATGTCGTACACGATATCGAATTCATAAGCGAAGATGACGTTCTACTTGCCAGAGATTTCCACCGTAAATAATGGTGATCGTATTGATGGACGTGAACGTTGCGCGCATTGCGGCTCTATTTTCTTCACGCTCCAAGCTCTACGTGCTCATATACGAAAAGAACATGATTTCTATGAGAAACGAAAAAATTCCAGTTTCGATAATTCGGATAACTACAGTGATTCTAGTTATGATCATTCGAATGACGATGAATTGCTTATGGCTGTTAAAGCAGAAATTGCCATCGCGTAAACTTCCTCCACTTTCGTTTCTCCCGATTGAAATTTCACTTATCCTTGTCCAGCATGTGGTGTTCAACGGAATATTTATGTATGTATGTATGTATTTAATAACTGCTTTCAACCCAGAGGTTATAGCAGTGGAGTATGTCTAAACTCTACAATTCATTTACATATCTATGCTTACAATCTAAAAAATATAACCTTTACTATTTCGTTTACTCATTCAATAAGGAAGCGCGCAGACGTAAAGCATTCATAACGTAGAAATATATTAGTTTTACGGAGAGCGAATCTGAGCAGTTAGCTAATATCAGTAGAATATCTTTGATGCGTGCGGTTGACAATGTATCTAAATAATGAGTTCTAAGTGCCGAGAATATTTAATAAAGATAATAAAAGTCTCAGTGAGAAGTAAATAAGACACTCTAGTAAGAAATCCCAGTAGTCAGCGGAGCCACCACAACACTAGCGATTTCACTAGTCACTGGGTGTCGGGGATCGGTCCCTTTCCTATCCAAGACGCTGGCGAATTTAACATTACGATCTCATTGCCGGGGACAGGTCGTCCTTTTATGCGCCACCTTTAACCAGTCATTTCGCTAGCGAAAAGGGGCAGGAAAATGGCCTAGCACCAACGACTGAGAAAAATTTCATTTTTTGTTTTGCCTTTTTTTAAATTTATTTATTTTATTAATTATTAATATTTTTTTGTTTATCTATTTTTTATTTTAAATCTTTTTTATCTTACTTCTCTTAAAATTTTCTCGCCTCCACCGAGCCTCGAACCGCCAGTGCCGTAGCAATTCCGTTTTGCGTGGAGGGGCGAAATTATTTTTTTAATTTGTGTGGGGGGCCAAATTATTTTTTTAATTTTAACGTCTATTTTAATTAAAACCACATTACATACACGCTTTCAATGCACGTTTTTTCGATTGTCATTTATTTATTCTCCTTTTGCTAATTTTTTTCATGGGCTAAAACAAAAATGCGTGGGGGGAAAATCCTCCTCTTGCCACTATGGTTGCTACGGCACTGGGTTAAACTGTCTCAAAATGACATTTCCTGCAGGGTTTTTGAGAATTTTTTTTTCTTAAATGGTTCCTTAGGTCCTAAAGAAAATTCCTGTGGAGAAAAATCCTGGAAAACCCTATGATTTCTACCTATTTGAAGGACCTTTTGCTATTTTCCTTACCCATGAAAATATTTAAAATTTTTTCATTGCAAAGTGTGCTGGACGCTCAAAAGAAAGCATACTTACCGACGAAGTTCTCGAAAAAAAATTCTAGCCTTCGAGAAAAAATGATGCCCGAGAAATTTGGTTTTCAGTGCAAAAATTCGTCTGATTCACCAGGCGAACAGGAGAAACAGAAGGTGGATGCCAAAATTTCAAATGCTTATATCTCGGAAACTACTGGGAATTTTGGGGTTTTGAAAATTTTGGTTTTTTTGTTATTTTTTTGAAGTTTTTTTGGAATTTTCATTTTGGCGGGAAAATAAAGCCGTTATATGTTTTTGAATAAAGTTTCTTTTTCGGGTTTAACTGTCTCAAAATGACATTTCCTGCAGGGTTTTTGAAAATTTTTTTTTCTTAAATGGTTCCTTAGGTCCTAAAAAAAATTCCTGTGGAGAAAAATCCTGGAAAACCCTATGATTTTTCTACCTATTTGAAGGACCTTTGCTATTTTCCTTACCCATGAAAATATTTAAATTTTTTCATTGCAAAGTGTGCTGGACGCTCAAAAGAAAGCATACTTACCGACGAAGTTCTCGAAAAAAAATTCTAGCCTTCGAGAAAAAAATGATGCCCGAGAAATTTGGTTTTCAGTGCAAAAATTCGTCTGATTCACCAGGCGAACAGGGAGAAACAGAAGGTGGATGCCAAAAATTTCAAATGCTTATATCTCGGAAACTACTGGGAATTTTGGGGTTTTGAAAATTTTGGTTTTTTTGTTATTTTTTGAAGTTTTTTTGGAATTTTCATTTTGGCGGGAAAATAAAGCCGTTATATGTTTTTGAATAAAGTTTCTTTTTCGGGTTTAACTGTCTCAAAATGACATTTCCTGCAGGGTTTTTGAGAATTTTTTTTCTTAAATGGTTCCTTAGGTCCTAAAAAAATTCCTGTGGAGAAAAATCCTGGAAAACCCTATGATTTCTACCTATTTGAAGGACCTTTGCTATTTTCCTTACCCATGAAAATATTTAAAATTTTTTCATTGCAAAGTGTGCTGGACGCTCAAAAGAAAGCATACTTACCGACGAAGTTCTCGAAAAAAAATTCTAGCCTTCGAGAAAAAATGATGCCCGAGAAATTTGGTTTTCAGTGCAAAAATTCGTCTGATTCACCAGGCGAACAGGAAAAACAGAAGGTGGATGCCAAAATTTCAAATGCTTATATCTCGGAAACTACTGGGAATTTTGGGGTTTTGAAAATTTTGGTTTTTTTTTGTTATTTTTTGAAGTTTTTTTGGAAATTTCATTTTGGCGGGAAAATAAAGCCGTTATATGTTTTTGAAAAATAAAGTTCTTTTTAGGGTTTTTACAACTGTCTAAAAAAACATTCCTGGGACTGCTGACGCTTCAAAAGAAAAAGCATATTACCGAACGAAAGTTCTCGGAAAAAAAATTCTAGCCTTCGAGAAAAAATGATGCCCGAGAAATTTGGTTTCAGTGCAAAAATTCGTCTGATTCACCAGGCGACAGGAGGAAAAACAGAAGGTGGATGCCAAAATTTCAAATGCTTATATCTCGGAAACTACTGGGAATTTTGGGGTTTTGAAAATTTGGTTTTTTTTGTTATTTTTTGAAGTTTTTTTTGGAATTTTCATTTTGGCGGGAAAATAAAGCGTTATATGTTTTTGAATAAAGTTTCTTTTTCGGGTTTAACTGTCTCAAAATGACATTTCCTGCAGGGTTTTTGAAAATTTTTTTTCTTAAATGGTTCCTTAGGTCCTAAAAAAATTCCTGTGGAGAAAAATCCTGGAAAACCCTATGATTTCTACCTATTTGAAGGACCTTTGCTATTTTCCTTACCCATGAAAATATTTAAAATTTTTTCATTGCAAAGTGTGCTGGACGCTCAAAAGAAAGCATACTTACCGACGAAGTTCTCGAAAAAAAAATTCTAGCCTTCGAGAAAAAATGATGCCCGAGAAATTTGGTTTTCAGTGCAAAAATTCGTCTGATTCACCAGGCGAACAGGAGAAAACAGAAGGTGGATGCCAAAATTTCAAATGCTTATATCTCGGAAACTACTGGGAATTTTGGGGTTTTGAAAATTTTGGTTTTTTTTGTTTTTTTTTTGAAGTTTTTTTGGAATTTTATTTTGGCGGGAAAATAAAGCCGTTATATGTTTTTGAATATAAAGTTTCTTTTTCGGGTTTAACTGTCTCAAATGACATTTCCTGCAGGGTTTTTGAGAATTTTTTTTTCTTAAATGGTTCCTTAGGTCCTAAAAAAAATTCCTGTGGAGAAAAATCCTGGAAAACCTATGATTTCTACCTATTTGAAGGACCTTTGCTATTTTCCTTACCCATGAAAATATTTAAAATTTTTTCATTGCAAAGTGTGCTGGACGCTCAAAAGAAAGCATACTTACCGACGAAGTTCTCGAAAAAAAATTCTAGCCTTCGAGAAAAAATGATGCCCGAGAAATTTGGTTTTCAGTGCAAAAATTCGTCTGATTCCCAGCGAACAGGCGAACAGAAGAAAACAGAAGGTGGATGCAAAATTTCAAATGCTTATATCTCGGAAACTACTGGGAATTTTGGGGTTTTGAAAATTGGTTTTTTTTTTGTTATTTTTTGAAGTTTTTTTGGAATTTTTCATTTTGGCGGGAAAATAAAGCCGTTATATGTTTTTTAATAAAGTTTCTTTTTCGGGTTTAACTGTCTCAAAATGACATTTCCTGCAGGGTTTTTGAGAATTTTTTTTTCTTAAATGGTTCCTTAGGTCCTAAAAAAAAATTCCTGTGGAGAAAAATCCTGGAAAACCCTATGATTTCTACCTATTTGAAGGACCTTTGCTATTTTCCTTACCCATGAAAATATTTAAAATTTTTTCATTGCAAAGTGTGCTGGACGCTCAAAAGAAAGCATACTTACCGACGAAGTTCTCGAAAAAAAATTCTAGCCTTCGAGAAAAAATGATGCCCGAGAAATTTGGTTTTCAGTGCAAAAATTCGTCTGATTCACCAGGCGAACAGGAAAAACAGAAGGTGGATGCCAAAATTTCAAATGCTTATATCTCGGAAACTACTGGGAATTTTGGGGTTTTGAAAATTTTGGTTTTTTTGTTATTTTTTGAAGTTTTTTTTGGAATTTTCATTTTGGCGGGAAAATAAAGCCGTTATATGTTTTTGAATAAAGTTTCTTTTTCGGGTTTAACTGTCTCAAAATGACATTTCCTGCAGGGTTTTTGAGAATTTTTTTTTCTTAAATGGTTCCTTAGGTCCTAAAAAAAATTCCTGTGGAGAAAAATCCTGGAAAACCCTATGATTTCTACCTATTTGAAGGACCTTTGCTATTTTCCTTACCCATGAAAATATTTAAAATTTTTTCATTGCAAAGTGTGCTGGACGCTCAAAAGAAAGCATACTTACCGACGAAGTTCTCGAAAAAAAATTCTAGCCTTCGAGAAAAAATGATGCCCGAGAAATTTGGTTTTCAGTGCAAAAATTCGTCTGATTCACAGGCAGGCGAACAGGAAAAACAGAAGGTGGATGCCAAAATTTCAAATGCTTATATCTCGGAAACTACTGGGAATTTTGGGGTTTTGAAAATTTTGGTTTTTTTTTGTTATTTTTTGAAGTTTTTTTGGAATTTTCATTTTGGCGGGAAAATAAAGCCGTTATATGTTTTTGAATAAAGTTTCTTTTTCGGGTTTAACTGTCTCAAAATGACATTTCCTGCAGGGTTTTTGAGAATTTTTTTTCTTAAATGGTTCCTTAGGTCCTAAAAAAAAATTCCTGTGGAGAAAAATCCTGGAAAACCCTATGATTTCTACCTATTTGAAGGACCTTTGCTATTTTCCTTACCCATGAAAATATTTAAAATTTTTTCATTGCAAAGTGTGCTGGACGCTCAAAAGAAAGCATACTTACCGACGAAGTTCTCGAAAAAAAAATTCTAGCCTTCGAGAAAAAATGATGCCCGAGAAATTTGGTTTTCAGTGCAAAAATTCGTCTGATTCACCAGGCGAACAGGAAAAACAGAAGGTGGATGCCAAAATTTCAAATGCTTATATCTCGGAAACTACTGGGAATTTTGGGGTTTTGAAAATTTTGGTTTTTTTTTTTTTTTTTTGAAGTTTTTTTGGAATTTTCATTTTGGCGGGAAAATAAAGCCGTTATATGTTTTTGAATAAAGTTTCTTTTTCGGGTTTAACTGTCTCAAAATGACATTTCCTGCAGGGTTTTTGAGAATTTTTTTTCTTAAATGGTTCCTTAGGTCCTAAAAAAAATTCCTGTGGAGAAAAATCCTGGAAAACCCTATGATTTCTACCTATTTGAAGGACCTTTGCTATTTTCCTTACCCATGAAAATATTTAAAATTTTTTCATTGCAAAGTGTGCTGGACGCTCAAAAGAAAGCATACTTACCGACGAAGTTCTCGAAAAAAAATTCTAGCCTTCGAGAAAAAATGATGCCCGAGAAATTTGGTTTTCAGTGCAAAAATTCGTCTGATTCCAGGCGAACAGGAAAAACAGAAGGTGGATGCCAAAATTTCAAATGCTTATATCTCGGAAACTACTGGGAATTTTGGGGTTTTGAAAATTTTGGTTTTTTTGTTATTTTTTGAAGTTTTTTTTGGAATTTTCATTTTGGCGGGAAAATAAAGCCGTTATATGTTTTTGAATAAAGTTTCTTTTTCGGGTTTAACTGTCTCAAAATGACATTTCCTGCAGGGTTTTTGAGAATTTTTTTTCTTAAATGGTTCCTTAGGTCCTAAAAAAAATTCCTGTGGAGAAAAATCCTGGAAAACCCTATGATTTCTACCTATTTGAAGGACCTTTGCTATTTTCCTTACCCATGAAAATATTTAAAATTTTTTCATTGCAAAGTGTGCTGGACGCTCAAAAGAAAGCATACTTACCGACGAAGTTCTCGAAAAAAAATTCTAGCCTTCGAGAAAAAATGATGCCCGAGAAATTTGGTTTTCAGTGCAAAAATTCGTCTGATTCACCAGGCGAACAGGAAAACAGAAGGTGGATGCCAAAATTTCAAATGCTTATATCTCGGAAACTACTGGGAATTTTGGGGTTTTGAAAATTTTGGTTTTTTTGTTATTTTTTGAAGTTTTTTTGGAATTTTCATTTTGGCGGGAAAATAAAGCCGTTATATGTTTTTGAATAAAGTTTCTTTTTCGGGTTTAACTGTCTCAAAATGACATTTCCTGCAGGGTTTTTGAGAATTTTTTTTTCTTAAATGGTTCCTTAGGTCCTAAAGAAAATTCCTGTGGAGAAAAATCCTGGAAAACCCTATGATTTCTACCTATTTGAAGGACCTTTGCTATTTTCCTTACCCATGAAAATATTTAAAATTTTTTTCATTGCAAAGTGTGCTGGACGCTCAAAAGAAAGCATACTTACCGACGAAGTTCTCGAAAAAAAATTCTAGCCTTCGAGAAAAAATGATGCCCGAGAAAATTTGGTTTTCAGTGCAAAAATTCGTCTGATTCACCAGGCGAACAGGAAAAACAGAAGGTGGATGCCAAAATTTCAAATGCTTATATCTCGGAAACTACTGGGAATTTTGGGGTTTTGAAAATTTTGGTTTTTTTTGTTATTTTTTGAAGTTTTTTTGGAATTTTCATTTTGGCGGGAAAATAAAGCCGTTATATGTTTTTGAATAAAGTTTCTTTTTCGGGTTTAACTGTCTCAAAATGACATTTCCTGCAGGGTTTTTGAGAATTTTTTTTTCTTAAATGGTTCCTTAGGTCCTAAAAAAAATTCCTGTGGAGAAAAATCCTGGAAAACCCTATGATTTCTACCTATTTGAAGGACCTTTGCTATTTTCCTTACCCATGAAAATATTTAAAATTTTTTCATTGCAAAGTGTGCTGGACGCTCAAAAGAAAGCATACTTACCGACGAAGTTCTCGAAAAAAAATTCTAGCCTTCGAGAAAAATGATGCCCGAGAAATTTGGTTTTCAGTGCAAAAATTCGTCTGATTCACCAGGCGAACAGGAAAAACAGAAGGTGGATGCCAAAATTTCAAATGCTTATATCTCGGAAACTACTGGGAATTTTGGGGTTTTGAAAATTTTGGTTTTTTTTTTTTGTTATTTTTGAAGTTTTTTTGGAATTTTCATTTTGGCGGGAAAATAAAGCCGTTATATGTTTTTGAATAAAGTTTCTTTTTCGGGTTTAAACTGTCTCAAAATGACATTTCCTGCAGGGTTTTTGAGAATTTTTTTTTCTTAAATGGTTCCTTAGGTCCTAAAAAAAATTCCTGTGGAGAAAAATCCTGGAAAACCCTATGATTTCTACCTATTTGAAGGACCTTTGCTATTTTCCTTACCCATGAAAATATTTAAAATTTTTTCATTGCAAAGTGTGCTGGACGCTCAAAAGAAAGCATACTTACCGACGAAGTTCTCGAAAAAAAATTCTAGCCTTCGAGAGAAAAAATGATGCCCGAGAAATTTGGTTTTCAGTGCAAAAATTCGTCTGATTCACCAGGCGAACAGGAAAAACAGAAGGTGGATGCCAAAATTTCAAATGCTTATATCTCGGAAACTACTGGGAATTTTGGGGTTTTGAAAATTTTTGTTTTGTTTTTTTGTTATTTTTGAAGTTTTTTTGGAATTTTCATTTTGGCGGGAAAATAAAGCCGTTATATGTTTTTGAATAAAGTTTCTTTTTCGGGTTTAACTGTCTCAAAATGACATTTCCTGCAGGGTTTTGAGATTTTCAAAAGAAAGCTTCCTTACCGAGAAATTCTGGAAAAAATCCTTTCTACCTTTGAAGACCTTTGCTATTCCCCCATGAAAAAATTTTTTTTTCATTGCAAAAAATTCGCTCAAAAAGAATCACCAGCTCGAAAAAAAAAAAAACGACCAAAAAAAAAGAAATTTGGTCAGGCAAAAATGATGCACCAAACGAATTTTCAATGCAAAATCCTTAAATCTCGGAATACTGAAAACTGGGAATTTTGGGGTTTTGAAAATTTTGGTTTTTTTGTTATTTTTTGAAGTTTTTTTGGAATTTTCATTTTGGCGGGAAAATAAAGCCGTTATATGTTTTTGAATAAAGTTTCTTTTTCGGGTTTAACTGTCTCAAAATGACATTTCCTGCAGGGTTTTTGAGAATTTTTTTTTCTTAAATGGTTCCTTAGGTCCTAAAAAAAATTCCTGTGGAGAAAAATCCTGGAAAACCCTATGATTTCTACCTATTTGAAGGACCTTTGCTATTTTCCTTACCATGAAAATATTTAAAATTTTTTCATTGCAAAGTGTGCTGGACGCTCAAAAGAAAGCATACTTACCGACGAAGTTCTCGAAAAAAAATTCTAGCCTTCGAGAAAAAATGATGCCCGAGAAATTTGGTTTTCAGTGCAAAAATTCGTCTGATTCACCAGGCGAACAGGAAAAACAGAAGGTGGATGCCAAAATTTCAAATGCTTATATCTCGGAAACTACTGGAATTTTGGGGTTTTGAAAATTTTGGTTTTTTTTTGTTATTTTTTGAAGTTTTTTTGGAATTTTCATTTTGGCGGGAAAATAAAGCCGTTATATGTTTTGAATAAAGTTTCTTTTTCGGGTTTAACTGTCTCAAAATGACATTTCCTGCAGGGTTTTTGAGAATTTTTTTTCTTAAATGGTTCCTTAGGTCCTAAAAAAAATTCCTGTGGAGAAAAATCCTGGAAAACCCTATGATTTCTACCTATTTGAAGGACCTTTGCTATTTTCCTTACCCATGAAAATATTTAAAATTTTTTCATTGCAAAGTGTGCTGGACGCTCAAAAGAAAGCATACTTACCGACGAAGTTCTCGAAAAAAAATTCTAGCCTTCGAGAAAAAATGATGCCCGAGAAATTTGGTTTTCAGTGCAAAAATTCGTCTGATTCACCAGGCGAACAGGAAAAACAGAAGGTGGATGCCAAAATTTCAAATGCTTATATCTCGGAAACTACTGGGAATTTTGGGGTTTTGAAAATTTTGGTTTTTTTTGTTATTTTTTGAAGTTTTTTTGGAATTTTCATTTTGGCGGGAAAATAAAGCCGTTATATGTTTTTGAATAAAGTTTCTTTTTCGGGTTTAACTGTCTCAAAATGACATTTCCTGCAGGGTTTTGAGAATTTTTTTTTCTTAAATGGTTCCTTAGGTCCTAAAAAAAATTCCTGTGGAGAAAAATCCTGGAAAACCCTATGATTTCTACCTATTTGAAGGACCTTTGCTATTTTCCTTACCCATGAAAATATTTAAAATTTTTTCATTGCAAAGTGTGCTGGACGCTCAAAAGAAAGCATACTTACCGACGAAGTTCTCGAAAAAAAATTCTAGCCTTCGAGAAAAAATGATGCCCGAGAAATTTGGTTTTCAGTGCAAAAATTCGTCTGATTCACCAGGCGAACAGGAAAAACAGAAGGTGGATGCCAAAATTTCAAATGCTTATATCTCGGAAACTACTGGGAATTTTGGGGTTTTGAAAATTTTGGTTTTTTTGTTATTTTTTGAAGTTTTTTTGGAATTTTCATTTTGGCGGGAAAATAAAGCCGTTATATGTTTTTGAATAAAGTTTCTTTTTCGGGTTTAACTGTCTCAAAATGACATTTCCTGCAGGGTTTTTGAGAATTTTTTTTTCTTAAATGGTTCCTTAGGTCCTAAAAAAAAATTCCTGTGGAGAAAAAATCCTGGAAAACCCTATGATTTCTACCTATTTGAAGGACCTTTGCTATTTTCCTTACCCATGAAAATATTTAAAATTTTTTCATTGCAAAGTGTGCTGGACGTCTCAAAAGAAAGCATACTTACCGACGAAGTTCTCGAAAAAAAATTCTAGCCTTCGAGAAAAAATGATGCCCGAGAAATTTGGTTTTCAGTGCAAAAATTCGTCTGATTCACCAGGCGAACAGGAAAAACAGAAGGTGGATGCCAAAATTTCAAATGCTTATATCTCGGAAACTACTGGGAATTTTGGGGTTTTGAAAATTTTGGTTTTTTTTTTTTGTTATTTTTGAAGTTTTTTTGGAATTTTCATTTTGGCGGGAAAATAAAGCCGTTATATGTTTTTGAATAAAGTTTCTTTTTCGGGTTTAACTGTCTCAAAATGACATTTCCTGCAGGGTTTTTTGAAAATTTTTTTTCTTAAATGGTTCCTTAGGTCCTAAAAAAAAATTCCTGTGGAGAAAAATCCTGGAAAACCCTATGATTTCTACCTATTTGAAGGACCTTTGCTATTTTCCTTACCCATGAAAATATTTAAAATTTTTTCATTGCAAAGTGTGCTGGACGCTCAAAAGAAAGCATACTTACCGACGAAGTTCTCGAAAAAAAATTCTAGCCTTCGAGAAAAAATGATGCCCGAGAAATTTGGTTTTCAGTGCAAAAATTCGTCTGATTCACCAGGCGAACAGGAAAAACAGAAGGTGGATGCCAAAATTTCAAATGCTTATATCTCGGAAACTACTGGGAATTTTGGGGTTTTGAAAATTTTGGTTTTTTTGTTATTTTTTGAAGTTTTTTTGGAATTTTCATTTTGGCGGGAAAATAAAGCCGTTATATGTTTTTGAATAAAGTTTCTTTTTCGGGTTTAACTGTCTCAAAATGACATTTCCTGCAGGGTTTTTGAGAATTTTTTTTTCTTAAATGGTTCCTTAGGTCCTAAAAAAAATTCCTGTGGAGAAAAATCCTGGAAAACCCTATGATTTCTACCTATTTGAAGGACCTTTGCTATTTTCCTTACCATGAAAATATTTAAAATTTTTTCATTGCAAAGTGTGCTGGACGCTCAAAAGAAAGCATACTTACCGACGAAGTTCTCGAAAAAAAAATTCTAGCCTTCGAGAAAAAATGATGCCCGAGAAATTTGGTTTTCAGTGCAAAAATTCGTCTGATTCACCAGGCGAACAGGAAAAACAGAAGGTGGATGCCAAAATTTCAAATGCTTATATCTCGGAAACTACTGGGAATTTTGGGGTTTTTGAAAATTTTTGTTTTTTTTTGTTATTTTTTGAAGTTTTTTTGGAATTTTCATTTTGGCGGGAAAATAAAGCCGTTATATGTTTTTGAATATAAAGTTTCTTTTTCGGGTTTAACTGTCTCAAAATGACATTTCCTGCAGGGTTTTTGAGAATTTTTTTTTCTTAAATGGTTCCTTAGGTCCTAAAAAAAATTCCTGTGGAGAAAAATCCTGGAAAACCCTATGATTTCTACCTATTTGAAGGACCTTTGCTATTTTCCTTACCCATGAAAATATTTTAAAATTTTTTCATTGCAAAGTGTGCTGGACGCTCAAAAGAAAGCATACTTACCGACGAAGTTCTCGAAAAAAAATTCTAGCCTTCGAGAAAAAATGATGCCCGAGAAATTTGGTTTTCAGTGCAAAAATTCGTCTGATTCACCAGGCGAACAGGAGAAACAGAAGGTGGATGCCAAAATTTCAAATGCTTATATCTCGGAAACTACTGGGAATTTTGGGGTTTTGAAAAATTTTGGTTTTTTTTTTTTATTTTTTTGAAGTTTTTTTGGAATTTTCATTTTGGCGGGAAAATAAAGCCGTTTATATGTTTTTTGAATAAAGTTTCTTTTCGGGTTTAACTGTCTCAAAATGACATTTCCTGCAGGGTTTTTGAGAATTTTTTTTTCTTAAATGGTTCCTTAGGTCCTAAAAAAATTCCTGTGGAGAAAAATCCTGGAAAACCCTATGATTTCTACCTATTTGAAGGACCTTTGCTATTTTCCTTACCCATAAAATATTTAAAATTTTTTCATTGCAAAGTGTGCTGGACGCTCAAAAGAAAGCATACTTACCGACGAAGTTCTCGAAAAAAAATTCTAGCCTTCGAGAAAAAATGATGCCCGAGAAATTTGGTTTTCAGTGCAAAAATTCGTCTGATTCACCAGGCGAACAGGAAAAACAGAAGGTGGATGCCAAAATTTCAAATGCTTATATCTCGGAAACTACTGGGAATTTTGGGGTTTTGAAAATTTTGGTTTTTTTGTTATTTTTTGAAGTTTTTTTGGAATTTTCATTTTGGCGGGAAAATAAAGCCGTTATATGTTTTTGAATAAAGTTTCTTTTTCGGGTTTAACTGTCTCAAAATGACATTTCCTGCAGGGTTTTTGAGAATTTTTTTTTCTTAAATGGTTCCTTAGGTCCTAAAAAAAAATTCCTGTGGAGAAAAATCCTGGAAAACCCTATGATTTCTACCTATTTGAAGGACCTTTGCTATTTTCCTTACCCATGAAAATATTTAAAATTTTTTCATTGCAAAGTGTGCTGGACGCTCAAAAGAAAGCATACTTACCGACGAAGTTCTCGAAAAAAAATTCTAGCCTTCGAGAAAAAATGATGCCCGAGAAATTTGGTTTTCAGTGCAAAAATTCGTCTGATTCACCAGGCGAACAAGAGAAAAACAGAAGGTGGATGCCAAAATTTCAAATGCTTATATCTCGGAAACTACTGGGAATTTTGGGGTTTTTGAAAATTTTGGTTTTTTTGTTATTTTTTGAAGTTTTTTGGAATTTTCATTTTGGCGGGAAATAAAGCCGTTATATGTTTTTGAATAAAGTTTCTTTTTCGGGTTTAACTGTCCGAAGCAATTCCGTTTTGCGTGGAGGGGCAAAATTATTTTTTTTAATTTGCGTGGGGGGGAAAAATTATTTTTTTAATTTTTAACGTCTATTTTAATTAAAACCACATTACATACACGCTTTCAATGCACGTTTTTTCGATTGTCATTATTTATTTCCTTTTTGCTAATTTTTTCATGGGCTAAAACAAAAATGCGTGGGGGGGGGCAAAGCCCCTCTCTTGCCCCTATGGTTGCTACGGCACTGCGAACCGCTGACCACCAGATCGCTGGGCGAACGCCTTAACCATTACGCTAAAACGAACGAATTTAATTTCTTGGTCAAAATGTCACTTGAGTTTAGCGTTGCTCAGATTTTGGGAACGTATTTAACGAATTTTTTCACTCCAAAAATTGTTTACTTGAAAATGAATCATTAAAAAAAATAATAATAAAACCTTAAAAATTTAGGGAAAAATGTTTGTCTTCCAAAATACTCAACTATGAACAAAAAAAAACTCTAATTTATAAAAAAAGTAAAAATTTAGAAAAAATTCTCGCCGCCCGCAGGGATTGAAACCCGAACCTCCCGGCTGTCGAGTCACAGTTTGAACCAGTGAGCTATCGAACGCTTAACGGGCAAATGCTCAGAATGCGACGTAAAAGCAGACAAAAGCAAAAACAATCATACGCAGCGAATAGGGAAATGTGAGCTGGGCCTATCTACTCTTTCAGGTTCATGTGGTAGGTGAAATGGCTAGTCATCAAGGACTGGCACTTTGGCATGTCACAAATTCGGGGGAGAGCTACTGACTACAGGGATGTGACAGTGTTTCATTTGTATGCATGTTACATAGAGTGCATATCTCCCTTTGGCTGATTTTGAAATCTATCCTCTTACCCGAATCTTAGTACATATTCGTAGAGAGCCTAAGTTGAATAAATATTTTGTTAATAGAAAAATTTCTGCCTGCTAGATATGGAGCCCCTCTATCTTCGAGTGACCTGATCACATTTTAAAATCATGATAGGCAGCGGCGGATTAGAGTGTAATGAGGCCCGGGGCTTATATATTGATGGGGCCCCCCTGATGCTCTTTTTGGCGCAGTTTTGAAAAGGAATAAATGTTAAAGTCAATTTAAGTTCAAGATGAGTTATTAGTACAATATAAATTCTTTCAAATGAAATAAACAGTAAGATAAACAATTTATATACATATAATTTAATTTGTGATTCATTATTTTTAGACCTTAAAGCGATTTTACTCGAAAAATATTTTTTGAAAATTTGATGATATTTTTTTTGGACACTCGGGGCCCGTTGCCTTTTTGGGTTTAACTGTCCAAAATGACATTTCCTGCAGGGTTTTTGAAATTTTTTTTCTTAAATGGTTCCTTAGGTCCTAAAAAAAATTCCTGTGGAGAAAAATCCTGGAAAAACCCTATGATTTCTACCTATTTGAAGGACCTTTGCTATTTTCCTTACCCATGAAAATATTTAAAATTTTTTCATTGCACTCGAAAAAAAATTCTAGCCTTCGAGAAAAAATGATGCCCGAGAAATTTGGTTTTCAGTGCAAAAATTCGTCTGATTCACCAGGCGAACAGGAAAAACAGAAGGTGGATGCCAAAATTTCAAATGCTTATATCTCGGAAACTACTGGGAATTTTGGGGTTTTGAAAATTTTGGTTTTTTTGTTATTTTTTGAAGTTTTTTTGGAATTTTCATTTTGGCGGGAAAATAAAGCCGTTATATGTTTTTTAATAAAGTTTCTTTTTCGGGTTTAACTGTCTCAAAATGACATTTCCTGCAGGGTTTTTGAGAATTTTTCTTTCTTAAATGGTTCCTTAGGTCCTAAAAAAAATTCCTGTGGAGAAAAATCCTGGAAAACCCTATGATTTCTACCTATTTGAAGGACCTTTGCTATTTTCCTTACCCATGAAAATATTTAAAATTTTTTCATTGCAAAGTGTGCTGGACGCTCAAAAGAAAGCATACTTACCGACGAAGTTCTCGAAAAAAAATTCTAGCCTTCGAGAAAAAATGATGCCCGAGAAATTTGGTTTTCAGTGCAAAAATTCGTCTGATTCACCAGGCGAACAGGAAAAACAGAAGGTGGATGCTAAAATTTCAAATGCTTATATCTCGGAAACTACTGGGAATTTTGGGGTTTTGAAAATTTTGGTTTTTTTGTTATTTTTTGAAGTTTTTTTGGAATTTTCATTTTGGCGGGAAAATAAAGCCGTTATATGTTTTTGAATAAAGTTTCTTTTTCGGGTTTAACTGTCTCAAAATGACATTTCCTGCAGGGTTTTTGAAAATTTTTTTTCTTAAATGGTTCCTTAGGTCCTAAAAAAAATTCCTGTGGAGAAAAATCTTGGAAAACCCTATGATTTCTACCTATTTGAAGGACCTTTGCTATTTTCCTTACCCATGAAAATATTTAAAATTTTTTCATTGCAAAGTGTGCTGGACGCTCAAAAGAAAGCATACTTACCGACGAAGTTCTCGAAAAAAAATTCTAGCCTTCGAGAAAAAATGATGCCCGAGAAATTTGGTTTTCAGTGCAAAAATTCGTCTGATTCACCAGGCGAACAGGAGAAACAGAAGGTGGATGCCAAAATTTCAAATGCTTATATCTCGGAAACTACTGGGAATTTTGGGGTTTTGAAAATTTTGGTTTTTTTGTTATTTTTTGAAGTTTTTTTGGAATTTTCATTTTGGCGGGAAAATAAAGCCGTTATATGTTTTTTAATAAAGTTTCTTTTTCGGGTTTAACTGTCTCACAATGACATTTCCTGCAGGGTTTTTGAGAATTTTTTTTTCTTAAATGGTTCCTTAGGTCCTAAAAAAAATTCCTGTGGAGAAAAATCCTGGAAAACCCTATGATTTCTACCTATTTGAAGGACCTTTGCTATTTTCCTTACCCATGAAAATATTTAAAATTTTTTCATTGCAAAGTGTGCTGGACGCTCAAAAGAAAGCATACTTACCGACGAAGTTCTCGAAAAAAAATTCTAGCCTTCGAGAAAAAATGATGCCCGAGAAATTTGGTTTTCAGTGCAAAAATTCGTCTGATTCACCAGGCGAACAGGAGAAACAGAAGGTGGATGCCAAAATTTCAAATGCTTATATCTCGGAAACTACTGGGAATTTTGGGGTTTTGAAAATTTTGGTTTTTTTGTTATTTTTTGAAGTTTTTTTGGAATTTTCATTTTGGCGGGAAAATAAAGCCGTTATATGTTTTTGAATAAAGTTTCTTTTTCGGGTTTAACCAGTGCCGAAGCAATTCCGTTTTGCGTGGAGGGGCAAAATTATTTTTTTAATTTGCGTGGGGGGGAAAAATTATTTTTTTAATTTTAACGTCTATTTTAATTAAAACCACATTACATACACGCTTTCAATGCACGTTTTTTCGATTGTCATTTATTTATTCTCCTTTTGCTAATTTTTTCATGGGCTAAAACAAAAATGCGTGGGGGGGCAAAGCCCCCTCTTGCCCCTATGGTTGCTACGGCACTGCGAACCGCTGACCACCAGATCGCTGGGCGAACGCCTTAACCATTACGCTAAACGAACGAATTTAATTTCTTGGTCAAAATGCTCACTTGAGTTTAGCGTTGCTCAGATTTTGGGAAACGTATTTAACGAATTTTTTCACTCCAAAAATTGTTTACTTGAAAATGAATCATTAAAAAAAATAATAATAAAACCTTAAAAATTTAGGGGAAAATGTTTGTCTTCCAAAATAACTCAACTATGAACAAAAAAAACTCTAATTTATAAAAAAAGTAAAAAATTTAGGAAAAATTCTCGCCGCCCGCAGGGATTGAACCCCGAACCTCCCGGCTGTCGAGTCACAGTTTGAACCAGTGAGCTATCGAACGCTTAACGGGCAAATGCTCAGAATGCGACGTAAAAGCAGACAACAGCAAAAACAATCATACGCAGCGAATAGGGAAATGTGAGCTGAGGCCTATCTACTCTTTCAGGTTCATGTGGTAGGTGAAATGGCTAGTCATCAAGGACTGGCACTTTGGCATGTCACAAATATCGGGGGAGAGCTACTGACTACAGGGATGTGACAGTGTTTCATTTGTATGCATGTTACATAGAGTGCATATCTCCCTTTGGCTGATTTTGAGAATCTATCCTCTTACCCAGAATCTTAGTACATATTTCGTAGAGAGCCTAAGTTGAATAAATATTTTGTTAATAGAAAAATTTCTGCCTGCTAGATATGGAGCCCCTCTATCTTCGAGTGACCTGATCACATTTAAAATCATGATAGGCAGCGGCGGATTAGAGTGTAATGAGGCCCGGGGCTTATATAGTGATGGGGCCCCCTGATGATCTTTTTGGCGCAGTTTTTGAAAAGGAATAACTGTTAAAGTCAATTTAAGTTCAAGATGAGTTATTAGTACAATATAAATTCTTTCAAATGAAATAAACAGTAAGATAAACAATTTATATACATAAGGTAAGTGCACCACGTAAGGCCCGGCTCCTCGTAAGGCCCACTTTCATTTTCACCAACTTCTAACTATCAAATATTCTTGTACTTTCACATGTTGAAACATGTCCCCAAATTATTTAGTAGAAATAAAAAATTAAGACAATCGCACAATATTTGTGGCGACCACAGTCAATTGAAAATAACTGAGACGTAAAAATGGCATTTTTATAAGGGGCGACGCTTAAAAACTAATAATCTATAGTGAAATTGTGGGTTGCTTTCTTTAAATAAGAAATTTTGTTGTATTGTGAAGATACAGAAGTATGTTTATGGTAAAAAATTCAATTGGAAATTATTTTTCTCGGAAAGCCTTTGAAGGCCCATACATAACAAATGCAACGACGGACATTAAGAAACCATATTTTGAGTTGATCTGAGGTCAAAAGAGTAGGACGAAAGGCAACTATACCTTTTCTATCCTTAAATAGCGTTTAATTTTTTATTCTTAATTTAAAAAAGCTTAGTAACATTTAATTCGTTTTTATTTAAATAAACGAATTTTTTCTGTTAATTAAATTTTTTTTACAAGCTTTTAAAATATAAATTTACTTATAAAGCTTACAAAAATAATTAATGCAGGTTTGGGTTCATATTCTCAAACAAGGAGTAAGTGGGCCTTTTAAGGTACACATGTTCCTCGTAAGGCCCAAAAAGGCGTTTTTTAAAATCGCATTTTAGGAGCGTTTCCGATAATGGTTTTTGGTAGAATTTTTTGTTTTTGTATAGAAAACTTATCAAATAAAATAACAAAAAGACATTCAGGATTGTATCATCAATACTTTGTACGCTGTAATGGAAAAGCTGTTAGGTGGGCCTTACGTGGTGCACTTACCTTATAATTTAATTTGTTATTTCATTAATTTTTAGACCTTAAAGCGATTTTACTCGAAAAATATTTTTTGAAATATTTTGATGATATTTTTTTTGGACACTCGGGGCCCGTTGCCAGTTGGGGCCCGGGGCTATAGCCCCAGCTAGCCCTACCTTAATCCGGCACTGATGATAGGTGAGTTTGCACATTTCCAAATATCTTTAAACTTCAGCTGTTGGTCGAAACGCTGTAAGGCTGTATTCTTTACACTTTTCCAAGTATTATGATCAGTTGATTCCCATAAATTTGACATGTTGATTTGTTGAAGGAAATTGTTGAATTGGGAGGCCCAGTTGAATTCAACTTTTGAGCTGTTGGAGTTATGTAGATGCATAAGCCGTAGCAAACAGATTTTTGGAAGCCTCCATGAGTCCATTTCCAGAACCCTGATGATGAAATTCCAAGCAAGAATAATATGCTTTTTCCTTAGAGAAAACTCTTTGAATGCATAGAGAAAATGTTACTGAAACATTTTAATAGATATCCTCATATATTTCATAAGAATATCTTTATATTTCTGTTGAAGAATATGGAAAACTTCTTGATTTAGTCAAATAATAAGGTCACCATATCAATTAAACTATGTGGCATTCTTATAAAAATGACGTTTTGATAAGATATCCTCATTGGAAGAAAATCGCTTTAAGAAGAAGCCTTTTTAATATTAAAAGCAAGAGTTATTGATTTAAAAACGTATAAGCATTCCGTATTGATTCCATAGTTTAAAAAGACAAACCAGTTGTTTTGCACTTACATTGATATAATAAATCGAGCAAGGTCAAATAAGATCTCGCGATGGCGAAGTTGAAGTGTACTAGATTTTTAATCTGGAAGGTCCGAGGTCGAACCCTGTGACAGGGGAAAAAATATGTGTTAAAAAAGGGAGAACGAAACAGGAAAGTAAATATTAAGGAAAAAATACGGGCAGCAGAAAGTAAGTTGGACGCGAACCAATAAAAACAAGTAAGGGTGTTATAGTCAGGTGAGCCTGACAATAGAATACCCGACACAGACACAAAATTTTTAATATCAAGAGGTGTTTAAGGGCATAAGGAGCCCCATATACCGACTTTTCTTAGATTTCTTTATGAAAAATGCCCCTTTGCCACGCCCACTTTTCCAATTTTTGTTGAACTATAATCGGAGGCTTAAATATACGCTAAAATTTTAAATTTCATTAAAATATTTCGAAAAAGTCTGATTTTAAGGCAGTTTTGGGATTTTTGTGACAGACCCTAGTACTGGAGGTACCCCTAAAAATGGTCCGATCGGGTCCATTCTCGAACTTGTTCTTACTCATGTCCCCGTGAGCACGCATACCAAATTTTGTCGAGATATCTCAACTCCTTCGATAAGATAACTGTATACAAACAGACGGACAGACGGACAGAGGACAGCGACAGACGACAGACGGACGGATGTCTAAATCGAATCTCCTGGTGACGCTGATCATTTCTATATACATTTTGTATGGTCTATCTCGACTGGTTCTGGGTGTTACACACAACCACACAAACGCAATATACCTACACAGAGTGTGTCGGGTATAAAAACATCGCAAATGGCTGAGTTACATCGAAAAAGCCTGAAAGTACTAAACAATTGAAAATTTTTATCCAATGGGAGGCAAAAAGCAATCATTCAAATTACCATATCAAATCGAATAGCTTTTTGCTCTTCACTAATAAAACGCATGAAGGAGCTTTGGCGAGGCTCACTTGGATTCCATGAAAGTTCCTCTTATATTTTGGGTCCAATGCGCAGGACATAGAATCACATGTGACAGCATCCTCCATTCTTAAATAATGAAACAAAACCAAAAAAAAAAAAATAAATAAAAAATAAGAAGCGAAACTTCAGGGCCAAATTTAACAGTGAGTACATTCTGATGAAAATATTGCCACGTATTCTAGTCGCGGACGATAGAAACGGTCGAAGCTGTTATTTAAAGTCAAGTGAAAGTGGCCCATAACTTTACGCAATAACCAGGAGAAAGTGAAAAGAATTTCAAAAAATTTAAGTAATGCAGTAAAGAGAATTATCCGAGCTCCTTTTGTCTGTGAATTTAGAATTAACTCAAAAAAATTTTATTAATTTTTAATGCAGCAAAATATTGAATGAGAAAATATAGGTGCAGTCAGATAAGAGAAAATTATGCTTTTATTTGCGCTTTGTTACAACCTTTAAAAATAAAATATATTTTTTGCTAAAGCTATACATTTTTAGACTTGTAAACGGATATGGTGCCTTCTGAAGAATTGCATCAACATCATCAATAGAGGAAAGTGAAAAAAAAAATCGAGTTACCTTGAAGCATCAACGAAGCCAGAGCATAGCACCTTAAAACAGAGCATATCCTGACAGATTGATTATCGCACACATACTCTCATGGTAGTGAACTGCTCAAGCCCATCTTGTAGTGCTTGCGATTGAATTTTTAATTGTGCACGAGTTTTTGGTAATAACTAAGCAGCCAGTCGGTTCGAAATTGATGCGTCTGTTTACAATTTTCTGATTTCGCTTTAGGGCCCTTCAAAATTCAGAAATTTTCAAGTGCACTCAGTTGCACGTTGAACATTTTATTGAGTCATTGAGGAATCATACGAATCGAAATGTCATGGAATAGCTTCTCGTCAAAGAACTATTTAAGGTGAGTACGCATAAAATACGTTGACACGTAGCTCTTTTCCTTCCTTCTTCCCATTGCGAGATATATGTATGTATAAAGAAGGAGTAATTTAACGTTTTAAATTATATATTTTTTTTAAATTAAAAATTATTGGTTTTATGCTCTTCGTTACAGACAATAAACCGCTTTATCCACATACATATGTAGTGCTATAATAAAAGAAAAATGCTAGAAAATTAATAATTTTTAAAGGTAGCCAAAATATTCGTAAATTCTTAGATTTTGGCTCTCAAATCGTCCATCAATATTAGACAGTTCAATATTTATAGAATCTCAAAAGATCTTAGATACACCTTGCCAATTAATGCACATGGGCCGTTTAAGGCCCCTTCAATCAGAGTTTAGGGGCAGCGCATTAAGCTTTCAGCTCCAGTTAACATTTACTGATATTGAAAAATTATTTACTATTTTCATTATTCTTTGAGTGTGAACGGAAAAGTATCATTTGAATCATTTTGTTGGAAATTAAATGTATTTTCTTAAATATTGCCAATGTGAAGACTTTGTAGTTGAACAAATTGGAATAAAATGGCTTCAAAGTCGAAAAATTTGGAAAAAATATTCAAACAAATTCTCTTTGTAATTGGAAAAAATCCAATAAAGTAATACAATTTCATCACGCTGTTTAAATTTCTCCAACGAGCATTCTTTTGAATTTTTATACCCGTAAAAAAATTAAAATCAGTTGATAAGCAACGCAGTTAGGTACAGCTTGGTAAGTGAGGAAATTTGCTAAATAACGGTTTTTGGTCCATATCTTGGAATCTAGAGCCAATCTTAAAAAACTGTTGCAATATATGAACTCAGCACGCCAAATTACGCCAAAAACAACTTTCAGTTTCTCAGACCCACAACCGTGTATACTAGGCTGGGTCGTTTTTACGAAAGTTGTATGATCGCGTTGGAATAGTAAAATTATGTTTCCTTATGTATAAAAAATAATTTTGTGTAAAAAAAAATTCAAAATAAGCTGCATCTTCATACCGCGCAAGCGGATTGAAAGTTGGAAAAAAAAATTTATATGAGATTTTTCCGACTTCAATGATAAAATTTAGAATTTCTCAGCTTTAATCTCATTTTTTAAATACATTATGTTCCCAGATATTTTTGGTCATAAAACTATCTTTTAAAGGAAAGCAACGAAACTACGATCGATCAAAATTTTACGGAGATATGGTCGAAGAAACTCAGACCTGAGGAAATTGCTCCAAGACATGCCAAAAATGTGTTCGAACCTATCAATTTTGTAACCATTTGGAAGAAGGCATATTGCCATTTCAAAAAAATCTTCCTTGAAGAAAATCGGTTATTTCATAAGGTTGTTATAACAATTTATATATTTATCTATTTATCGGTTTCATTTCAGAACGTGCCCTGAAAAAAAAGTCCATGAAAGTTTAAAATCCTTCTACTTGAGCTCGAACAGGAAAAAACAACGCTCAATTACGATTATAGAATTTTGAAATCGGTTCACAGAAACCAAAGTTACACGGCTTTGAAATTGGACAATTTATTATTTTTTAAATCCTGTGTTAGTTAAAAAAAAATGCCGAAAAGTATACTACATTTTTTTTTTGATTTGATAATGAGCTCATGTTTGGGAAAAATATATAGCAAAGTCATACCCGACAAACTCTGTGTCGAGGGTATATGGCATTTTTTCGTCCGTACTCGAGATAGACTTAAAAAAAAAATTATATAGAAATGGTTAGTATCACCAGGAAATTCCATTTAGCCATATCGGTCTGTTACAGTTTTCTTATCGAAGGAGTTGAGCAATCTTGACTAAAGGTATGGAGATTTGGGGAGCTATGAACAAGAACATGTTCGAGAATGGGCTTGATCGGATTGTTTTTAGGGATCCCTCCAGTACAAGCGTCTGTTATGAAAATCACGAAAACTGATCTGTTTGTATATCTGTGATATTTTGATTAAATTTTCAGTTTGAGCTTATTTACAAAATTTTAAAAAGCGGGCGTAGCTAGAGGGTTGGTTTGGAGAAATGCCTCCTACATCCACAATTTACAAGAGTATTGAATTAATACTTATTGATTTAAAAAATCAAGCAATGCTGAATTTTTGAGCCTCCCAAGCGGTTTAAAGTTGAAGTAAGTTGACTTTGCTATATATTTTTCCCAAACATAAGCTCATTATCGAATAAAAAAAAATGTAGTATACTTTTCGGCATTTTTTTTTAACTAACACAGGATTTAAAAAATAATAAATTGTCCAATTTCAAAGCCGTGTAACTTTGGTTTCTGTGAACCGATTTAAAAAATCTATAATCGTAATTGAGCGTTGTTTTTTCTTGTTCGAGCTCAAGTAGAAGGATTTTAAACTTTCAAGGACTTTTTTTCAGGGCACGTTCTGAAATGAAACCGAAAAATAGATAAATATATAAATTGTTATAACAACCTTATGAAAATAACCGATTTTCTTCAAGGAAGATTTTTTTGAAATGGCAATATGCCTTCTTCCAAATGGTTACAAAATTGATAGGTTCGAACACATTTTTGGCATGTCTTGGAGCAATTTCCTCAGGTCTGAATTTCTTCGACCATATCTCCGTAAAATTTTGGTCGATCGTAGTTTCGTTGCTTTCCTTTGAAAGATAGTTTTATGACCAAATATATCTGGGAACATAATGTATTTAAAAAATGAGATTAAAGCTGAGAAATTCTAAATTTTATCATTGAAGTCGGAAAAAATCTCATATAAATTTTTTTCCAACATTCAATCCGCTTGCGCGGTATGAAGATGCAGCTTATTTTGAATTTTTTTTTACACAAAATTATTTTTTATACATAAGGAAACATAATTTTACTATTCCAACGCGATCATACAACTTTTTTTTTTTTCATATAAGAACGACCCACCCTAGTGTATACTTGTGTAATTACCAGGGCTCGAATATATATGTATTTATAAATTTAAAGAATAATACTTTATGGGGAAAAACTTTTCTTACCAACATTTTGCGAATAAGTCTAGTAAAGTTGAACTTCAAACGGCTTTTCTACCTTCATAAAAATTCTTATTGAAGTTAAAAATCGACTTGAATCTTAACTTTATGTGAGTTGAACAAAAGTTTTACTCCATAAAGTATGCTTTAAATTTATAAATGCAACAAAATCCGAGCCATGGTAATTACACATTTAATTACACAGAAAGACTTTTGTGCGTAAATACAACCAATTTTTTAATCAATATAACAAATTCGTTGTTAAAACTCAGCCTGTCACACTTTTTGTTATATAACAAATCGTTTAATTGGGACAATTACTCGAAGTATTAACACTCAATGAAATATTTTAACAAACGATGTGTAATATCAACAACCAAAGGTATTAATAAAAATCAACCAATTATTTTAAATAAATGTGACAGTGACAGTGGCAATGGAGAAAGAAAAATATGACGAAAAGATGCAAAAACACGTCAACGACATAATGACATACAAAGGATCCAACAACAAACCTTCATAATAGGACCAATGAACTCGTGAATAAAATGCACGAAACAAACGTTATAAGCAAACAGGAAGCATATAGACTAAAAGTAAATGTGTTCCCAAAATCCATAAAGAAGACACACCCATCAGACCCATTTGCTCAGCAATCGACGCACCAGCGAGCAAATTAAGCAAATACTCTGACAGAAATACTACAACAAATCACCAAAAATTCGACATACAACGTAAAAGATGCGAACCAATTCAAAGAAAGGATCAACAATTCATACATCGCGAAGACAACGTTTAAATTTAAGGAACCATTTTCCATTACCAGGGTTTCTATGGCTAACGG